>CANTUT010001971.1:182500-197500 GCA_947687605.1 Reutealis trisperma
TATATATATATATATATATATATATATATATATATATATATATATATATATATGTATGTATGTATGTATGTATGTATGTATGTATGTATGTATGTATGTATATTATAAAGTATAAATTGTTATCTTGACATTTGTGTGTGTTTGTCATTCTATATTTGTGCTGCATATTCTATGTGTATGTTGGATGGACTTAGAATGATACAAAAACCACTTAGGATATATGGATATAAGTATGATGAGATTATAAAGATGAGCAATGACTGGTGTATAATGGCATTGCTAGGGCTACTGCCAGTAGGGTCAGGGCTGCATGGTACAGACTAGTGATAGCTGGGCCCAATGGGTATAAGAGACCGATTGTTGGTTCAATAGAGCCAATATAAGGGATCGACTCCCTAAGTTCAAGGTTAGTGTGGCTTTTGTGGACTAAACTCCATCCCTTTTTGTTCTATATTGATTGGTTGTTTGGATGACATGTTGCATAAACACTATAGTCTAGACTTATTTGGATCACTAGGTTAGTATATTAGCTAGTATCATTCATTGAATCAAATGCTCATTCTAGTTCAAATTATTTTTCAGGTTGTGGAATGAGCTCATGAAGAAATTTTAAATTGAGTTATGCTATCTTTTACCTTTCGGCAGTATTCTGTATTAATAAGTATTGAGTTATGTAAATGATATTTATATATTTACATATTTGTTTTATTATTCTAGAATTCTGCAATGTTATGTCCAATATTTATATTTATATTTTATTATTAATTATAACATCTTATGAGTTAAGAAATTGTTTTGTTAAGCAGAAACTAATTGTATAGCATTTAATATTTTGAGATGATTTTGTTAGCCCAGCGTGGCATTAAAATGATGGATATTGGTTGGTTCTGCTTAACATGTGGGCCCATAGCCCTATTCCGTGTTAGTATTGTCGTTTTGTATAATGTCAAGCTTACTACGAGCACTAGTAGCCACATGCATCACTTGTGTCCTAGTACTGGTCAAGTGCCCTCGGGCTTGAGTCATGACACTTTAAATAGGGTACCTGTCACACTAGAGCAATGATATATCTAACCACATTTGAGTCACAGAGTCTTGCGTAGGTCCAACATTATGTATTGCTCATTACACCTTTGAAAATATCAAAGGGTTCATCATGAGATGAATGATATCGCTATCTGCGAATAGACCTAAGAAGGGTTACCCACTTAATGCTATTCACTATCCATTATCTCCCTATAATTAGGTTTGGAGGCAAATATTCTATACAATGATGCATGAGAGTCAATACTACATTAAAAGCCAAACTTTATTTTAAAACTAATTAGTAGTCCTCTTATTTTTTCCTTTTATTAAAAAGAAAGTTGGTCCCTAGTGGAGTTATCAGCTGTCAAGCCTTGCTCGAGCACCAATTCGATCCGCTAAAGAGGATCAAAATGCTCATTTAGAAAAGAACTCATGTTGGAACCCTCAACTCTGATAGGTTGATTTTGAAAATGTATTTTGAGAGTCGCCACCTTAATTTTATTTTATTTGAAAAAAGTTAAGGAAAAAAAAAAACTCATTTGACTCTAATTAATATGCCAAACGAAAAAATCATTAGCCTCAAAACTAAAGAGGATTAGGAGAAAAGGTTTTCAGTTCATTTAACAAAAATAGTTTGGCATTTAACAAAATTATGACTTAAAAAAAATAATTTTTGGGTTGTGCATGATTATTTCGTTCATTTATTCAAAATAAAGCAATCATAAAAGAAAATAAAAGGAAAGGAAGAAATAATTAAGATTACAATAAAATCCCAAATTAAGGGATATCTCCTCCAACACTTATGGGTTTCAAGGAAGTCATATATTCCCCAAATTAAATCTTAATAAAAGCAAATGACAAACAATAAAATGAACTAACTTAAAAAGAAAGTAAAGAAGGTGATAGGGGGAGAAGTTAGTTAGTTTTAATTGGATTCGACGCTTGATGAATCAAGCATGTCTGTGTATCCCTTTGAATGAGAATCAAAACCCATATAGTTCTCACTTCTTGCAAAGGGACTTGTTTAGTCAAACCACTTTACTATATTTTGATTGATTGATTGATTTAGGTGAGTTAATTGATTGAATTTAATTTATTACCAAGTTGAGTTAATTAGTTCATATTTTAATTATCTATCCTAATTAAATCAACTATGAAAAGGCAAAGAGCCTTGAAGGGAGAAGAGAAAAGAATTAGGCAAGGAGCCCAAAGAGGGGAGAAGAGAATCCTAAGGAGGGAATAAAGAAATTAAATAAATGAAGGAAAGGAAAAGAGAAAAGACTTACCTTGAAATGAAGGAGACTTGTCTCGGCCAACGGCAAACTTAACTCAGACGATGGGCAATGGCTTGCCTCGGATGGTGTCGGATGGCACTTTGGGGAACTTCCTTGGACAAGATTTGGGAAAAGCTACCTCTAATGACAATCCAAATCACTTTACAAAGTAAAAAAGCAAATAGCAAAATGAAAACAAAACGAAAAGAAAAGAAAAGAAAACTTTAAAACTAGAATACTCATTCCTTGATAGACCAAGCTTATGAAATGGTTCGCTTGATGAAAAAACTAATCAAGTAAGCCAGGATATGAGGAATGATTTATGGGAGATCCCCTATATATATGGTGAACATTGGGGGTGAACTAGAGAAGTTCCAATGCAGGATCTGCGAAAAATAAAAGAAAAGTCAGATTCTCACTAGGATTGCTACAGAAGGCCTTTGCGGTTCTATAGAGGGTGTGTGCGGTCACTATAGGCAACCACACAAAGGCTTTTTTGAGATGCACATAGCTATGCAATTCTATCGTTTGTTAATTCATTGGTTTTCGCCCGTTTCTCGTCCGTTTTTCACGATTCTAGTTGCATTGTGATCATTATTAAATCTTAGATTATCTAAAGGTGATTCAATGGTCAAAGCTATAGGTTTCATTTCCCAAGTCTCCATTTCTCAGTTTTCCCGTTTTAGCAATTTTTGGGCAATTTCAGCTTCCGGAAATCTGTTTACTAAACCTAAATACTTCTAAGGTTCAAATGCATACTATATGATAAAAAATTAAGGTTTCACAATAGTGTATAGAGCCTTACTAGCTTTAGCTTTCTATTTTTATGCAAGAGCTACAAATGCCTTTGTCCCTATGTCCTGAGGTGTTGTAATGTCGCTTCCACCAACAATCATGCACAATTCCTATCCCTCCAAAGAGAACTTCATAATAGTTTACCAAGAACTATAATTGTGATCATTGACCCTTTTGATCACACCCATGATTTGAAAATTCACCATCGTGACTTGAAAATTTGTTTTAATTATCAAGTAATGACCATGAATGTTGGTCCCTCACTAACCAACTCGGATACCAAATTGTTGAAAATAAAGTGGATTCAAAACAAGATATATTAATGGAATAAAAAAATTTTTTATTAATACAAAATTTTTTGTCTCTCACAACCAAATTTGCTACACTCACATACACACTAATGGCTCTTCACTCCACTTACTTCACTCTCACTCACACACTCGCACTAACACTTTAGTCAACCTTATTATTTTTGGCACTCACACTCGGCAGCAAACAAGAATCGCCATATAGGTTATATTTATAGTTGGCTAAGTCGGTGACTAAAGTCTACCAACCTTTAATGTCGATAATTAATCTTGTTATGTAATCTGGAGATGTCTTATGGAAATAGAAAAAAAAATAGATCAATAAAATTCTAGAGGAAGAGAGGCAGTGATGAATTATTCAATTGTTACAATGGTCTCATAAAAAACTTTACTTCTATTTCAGTGATAAATATTTTATCTTAAAATTGAAAAAAAAAATCAAAGCAGTACATTTTTGTCACATAACATTAATTTTATTTACTGGTTTGATCAAAGGTAGGCCAAATGCCAAGAATTATAATGTGTTCGAAAAAGAAAAAAAAAAAAAAAGTCAACTAGTGTTCTAGTCTCCAAAATAGAATTATCTTCATCAGTGACTAGAGATGGCAAACAAGTTAGATGGACTCACTTGGGTTGGAATTATTCTATGTTTGTATTATTTTTGCTTTGGATTTTTTCTTTACCGGGTGAATTTTAGTTAGGCCCTTCCCTTGCAGCGAGTCAAGTTATACATTAGACTGACCCTAATAAAGGATTTTAAATTAGTAAGTAATTTTACAGTTTACAAATTAAATTAAGTCATATTGTACTTTTTATTAATTTTTAAAAGTAATTTTGGTATTTATTTATTGATTTATTTCATATCAAATGAATTATATTTAGATTGAGTGAAACACATCTTACTCAAATCTTATCACACTTAAAGTGAGTCAAGTTGTGCAGGTTGATTTATTGGATTGAGTATTTGAGATTATGACCATTTTGAATTTCATGTATATAAATATTTATAATTAATTATATTAATTTATGTTAGATTGATGTTACTAATTATTATCTTATATCATATATTATTGTTATTTTTATATCATATATTAATTTATTGTAGTGAATACTTATAGGAGAAGAAATTAGCATAATAGCAATAAATTTTAGTGATAGAGGAATTATGATGGTTTAGTGATGAAATAAGAAAAAAATTGTGATTCAGCGATAGTTACTAGCAAAATAGCTACGGAAAATTTTCATCATTATTCCATCACAAAATGTAGCACCAATTTTGGGCGCTGATTTTAGCGACTGCTTCATTGCTGATTTTAGCGACATGCTTCATTGCTAATTTTTGGTGCTTGATAGGCACCAAGATTAATGACGGACATGATTTTGTCGCTAATTACTGACATATAAGAGTGATCACTAATTATTGACGAAAATTTTTGTCGCTAATTTAAAAAAATTTCTCCTCCAATTTTCTTCATTTTCCCATTTATTTTGAGATTTAGCATTGAAATTTTCCGTGGCTAATCTCAAAAAAAATTTTCCTACCCATATCTTGATATTTTAGCAATGGAATTTTCCAATGGTAATCAAAAAAAAAAAAAAAAACCCATTTTTCATTTTCCCACTAATTTTGAGATTTAGTGATGGAATTTTTTGTTGCTAATCTCAGAAAAAATTTTCCAACCAATTTTTCACTTTTTTTAGATTTAATGATGGATCTGATATTTTAATAACAAATCTGTTGCTAAATTTATTTTTTATAAACATTATTTTCTTTCTCACTCCCATAATTTTTTCTCTCTTTTTATTTTTCTTTCGTCCACTCTCCTCTTCTTTATTCTCCATTAATTTTTCTTTCTTCTTCTCTCATTCATTTATTTCTTTATCATTTTTCTTTCTTCTTCTCTTTTTCATTTTTTTTCTTCCTCTATTTTCATTTCTCTATTCTTTTCATTTCTTCTTCTATATTTTTTGTAATATTTTCTTTCTTCCTCTCATTCTTTTTTCCTATATTATTTTTTTTCTCCCTCTCTTTTTTTCTTTATCACTTTTTTTTCTCTCCCTCTTTGTTTCTCTATTAATATTTATCTTTATTTTTATTATTATTATTTATTATTATTATTATTATGATCATTGTTTCTTCCTATTATTATTATTATTATTATTATTATTATTATTATTATTAGGGCATAAAAAATTGGACAATGAATTTAAGAAAATTAATATATTATAAAATTAGATAAAAATTAAAAAATTAGATAATTAATTTAAATAAAAATATTAAAAAACAAAACTAGCGATGAATTAGATTCTGTCGCTACTATAGTGAGTATTGCTCCACTGGTCAGCGAAGGACAAAAAAATCCATCTCAAGCATTAGCGAGAACAAATTTAGTAAGGAATAAAATCTGTCGCTAATGACTTTTAGTGACAATTTTTCATTTTTAGCGATGAATTTTGTCCATAGCTAAATGATTTTTTTTTTTTTTTTTAGTGAGAGAAGTTAACAATTAAGCTCTCAATGATGTCCCTCCATGGTCCACGACCATACAGGACAATGATGAATTGTTGGATAATGGTGCAATAACTTTTATGTATCTGTCCAAAACTTATCTTAAATTTATTGTAATTCACAAAAAAAAAAAAAAAAAAAAAAAAAAAAAAAAACCTAATTGCTAACTAGAAAAAAATAAAATGAATGAAGCCGTAGCCTAGATAGTTAAGATACATCCTTATGCTCCTTCACACAACCCGTTATACATAATGTTTTAAATACTAACTCTACTTATTATATCAGACTCTGTATGAAATGATTAAAAATCAATAATCTTTGTGATTCTGCAAGAAGGATTTATGCCACTTATCAGTACTCGGATGGTTTGTGTGCCCTATTAAGGTAATTTAAATTGGGATATTAACACCAAATTAATAGTGTATAGCCAAATAGGGCAATCACTAATACTCATAGTAGCCCTCTTTTTCAGTTGAAATATATATATATATATATATATATATATATATATATATATTACTGATCCAAGCAACAATTAAATGGGTAATCTTATTTGTGAAGGATATTATCTGCAAAATTTATTTTAGAGGCATATGTAGAGAGTATATTATTGATTATTCGTTTGGCACTATCAAGTTGAGCCTTGCCATTTGAAAAGCTTTAGAAATGAAGAGCCTTTTCCAATTTTTGCCTAAGACAAAGTTCTTATTTGAAAACTCAAATTTTATAAGAATTTTATGTGTTAATCTATTTTGTCAATTCTTATATTTGAAAATATATAACTAATAATATTTAACTTTTTTTTAGTTAAGAAATAGTCATTTTCCAAAGAGAGGAGAGAGATGCACAATTGGGTCATTGGTTTCTTTACATATTTCAAAGGTACTTGAGTAATTTTATGTTTCACCAGCTACGTCAACGGCAATTCAAATGATTGAGGGACTAAAAGACTAATTTTCAAATTGCAGGGACTAAAGTGTCTATTTAAGTAAATCTATGGGTGTTTTAATAATTTACCGATATATTATTATAATATTTATAATTAATTATTTTTTTCATATAGCCAAGAATATTTTTATATAAATTTATACTTCAATCAATGGTTGCAAGTCAACAGATAATTATAAATCACACAATAAAAAGGACAAAGCCGATAAGGAGAGGCAGATGAATCATAACGTATTTCTTTCTGTTTTGCCAATCTAGATGATGCTGCTGCAAATACATAATTGTGATGAGACATGACCACTTCATTTTTCTGTCGAGGACTCAATTTCAAACTCGCGCTTAAATATTTCCCAAAAAAAAAAAAAAAAAAATCATGCTAAGAAAATACCAAAAAAACTAATGCAAAACTCCATGATAAAACAAAACTAATAGTGAGCCCGCGTATTGTACGGGTTTAAATTATATTTTTTATTTAATTTATATTTTTATTATATTTTAAAATATATAAAATATTATTATTATATTATTAAATTTAAATATTATTGTTTAATATTTTTGACTATATATATATATATATATATATATGAGTTACGTTTATTATATAAATGAATCTATCTAAAAGAAAGATTTCGCTAAAAAAAGAATGGTAAAATATATTATATATATTGACTTATATAAATTTTAATTTGAACCTATAAAAATATAATAATGTTGAAAAAATTTGATGATATAACTAGGAATAACAATTTGTATTTTATTCATGAGTATCCACTCGAATTCTATCTGATCAAAATAAGTAATACCCGAATTAATTAGGTAAAGGATATAGGTAAACCTAAAAAAAATAATATTGAGTTTGGATAGGATATGGATAGTGTAATCCCGACCCATACTAATACTTTTATCCTACCTAAACTATCTGTTTTATATATTTTATATAAAATTTTATATATTTTATTATTTATATAAAATTTTTAGTATTTTAGTATCTAAAATTATTTTATATTTTTTTAAATATAAAAATAAGTTTGAATTGACCTAAATATCTTTAAATAATTTGTAATTTAGCCATTAAAATTATGTTATTTTAATAATAGATTTTTAGTAATTTAACAGCTTCATTGAGATTGACAGAATGTCATTTAGTTTAGTTATATAATTTTTATACCTTATCATTTTATTAATGATAAAAAAGTCATTTCGTATTCTTGATATATAATGTTATATTTAACTCTAAATTTCTCTTATTTTCTTATTTTGTTATTATGCTCTTTCTCTCTTCTCAATTATCAATTTTCTGGATCTCCATTTCCTTTTTCCTTAGAATCTTTCTTTTCAAACTTTCTATAAATTTTTCATTTTTAAACTCTTTATATCTGTTTCTCTTTTCTCTCTAGATCTTCTTTCTTTTCTTTTTTTTTTCTCTGGATCTTCTTCTTCTTTTCTTTTCTCTCTAATTCTATAATTAAATAATCTTTATTTAAATTAATATTGTTCTATTATTTTCCTTTTACTTCACATAATTTTAAGTATAAAGATAGCAAAATAAAGAGTTACTTTCATATACTTGAAACGCATCTACTTTTTAAATATTTCATACTTACTATATTTGAAATTAATATTGTTTGTGACTATTATTCATTTTCTTTATTAATATTAATTCACTTCATTTTATCTTTATTTCTTCTTACATAAAATAATTATTTAGATACATATCTTAATATTATCGTATTAAATTCAATAACTCATTAGAACACTATGTTTTTTGAAATTTTAGTATTTATAATTTTATATCAAGTAATCAAATCAAATATCTTAAATATCAAGTAATCAATAATCCTAAATCACTATATTTTTTATTATACAAATTTATTTTATTTTTTAAATTGAATATTCTAAATTTCACATATATTTAAAAATAATTTCATAATTATGCGGATAATAGATTACCCACGAATTATCTAAAACCCTATATGTATAAAGACGAATTTAAGATTTATTATCCAAATAAATATGAATATAAGTATAAATAAACATATATCTCTTTAAGTATATATAAAAATATTATAATATTTTATCCATACCTTACTCGTTACCATCTCTATTTTTAGATATAACTACATATAAAAATCTCAAATCGGAATATTAAAGTCAATTGATGTGACTTCACCACAAATTAGTTTTAAGACTATTCTTAAAATATAAGGTATGACACGTTATGTATTTTTGCTTTAATAATTTTATGACTCATAATATATATATATATATATATATATATATATATATATATATATATATATATATATATATATATGTTATCAAAATTAAATAAAAAAGTATCAATAAAAATACTAAATCTTGAAAACTTTTTTTTTTAAATAAAAAGGAAAATAAATCAAAATCCATAATTTTTTTAGCGCTAATAATTACCCACTAGTAAAAAGGGATTATAGAAAAGATTGCATAAAAAAGGTAAAAGATTTAGAATTTTGACAACTAGTAAAAGAGGGCAAAAACTTAAAAAAGAAGAAAACATTTTTTTATAATAAAGTTTTTTTTTAATACTTTTATTATTTAAAAAATTTAATAGATCCCATAATTTTACTTTACTAATCTATCAACCTTTGCTAATGCGAATTGGCGGCATACTCTAAATTGTGCCGAAAATGAGATTTAAGGAGGGGATTGGATAAAAAGTTTTTTTCAAAACTCCCATTGAGCTTTCGGAAAAAAGTACATACCCTAAATTACGTCTTTTCTCTATATATTTTATATTTATATTTAAAATTATCAACTAATAATATTTAATAAAATTAATAATAATGGTTCCCTAATTTTGTCAAGAAAAACTGCCACCGAAAGTTGGCACCAAAACTTTGAAAAAACAATGAAGACACCAAATAGGAAATGGAAGCCAGCCAATTAACAACTAATTGGTTTGAATTTTTTGTTTCTTGGATGGCTATAAATAGCCATAAAAATAAGGCCTAAATCCATCCCATTTTTTAGAATAAAATTAGAGAGTTAGAGAGAAAATATTTAGAGAGTTAGAGTGATTAATTTCCTATTATAAAGAGAAAATTAAAATTGTTTCTCCTTTATAAATAGAGAGATTGTAATTCCTATTATTCTCATAGTGAAATTATTTTATCCTTGTCCGTGATTTTTACCCTAATTTATTTGAGAGTTTTCCACGTAAAAATCTATGTATCCATAAATCTTTATTATTATTTTTCTCAAATTATTAGCTGTAATTTTGCTCTAATCCGGTGTCAATTTACGCAACAAGTGGTATCAGAGCTATTGGTTTTAATTTTTCTTGAAAAATAAGAGTATGCTCTGTGGTTGCAGTTTTAACTGATCTTCCACATCAAAAAAAATTTTCTTGAAAAATTATTATTGCGAATAGTATTCTGAGGTACTATACAATTTGGCACTATTCACGGGTACATTGGAAATAAGTGTGGTAGTGTGAAAATACATGTCTAGGAAAAGTTCTGGCTAAGGAAAGACTTGGTATTTAAGTGTGTCAATTGTGACCCACCTCCCTTTCTTGGGAACTTACCTGGTGTATTGTTCACGGATTACGGTCACTATTCCAGTATACAGTTACTATTTATGTGAAATAGTGGGAGCTAGATTTGCTCAAAAATTTGTGATAGAAGCAATGGCGACAAAATTTGAGATTGAAAAATTTAACGAGAGAAATGTCTCACTGTGGAAATTAAAAATGAAAGCTATCTTGAGAAAAGATAATTGTCTAGCGGCCATTAGCAATAGGCCGGCGGAGATCACAGATAACAACAAATGGAATGAGATGGATAGAAATGTTGTTGCAAATCTTTATCTGGTAGTTGCAGATGAGATATTGTCTAGCATAGAGGAGAAGAAAACAGCAAAAGAGATTTGGGATCATCTCAAAAAATTATACGAGGCCATTAACACCTTGAATACTCTGTTTTCTCAACTCACATCACTGAGTTATAAAATAGAGTCACAAGAGCGTGCTAAACTTCTACTTCAAAGTCCACCAGATTCATATGATCAACTCATCATTAATCTGACAAACAATACAGACAATCTAGTCTTCGATAATATTGCAGCTGCTATTCTGGAAGAAGAAAATCGGCGCAAAAATAAGCAAGATAGATTGGCCAGTTCGCAGTAAGTGGAGGCGCTAACAGTGATGAGAGGGAGATCAATGGAACATGGCTCAAGTGGGAGCCAAAATCATGGTAGGTCCAAATCAAGAAGTAAGAAGAACATGAAGTGCTACTATTGTGGCAAGAAGGGTCACTTGAAGAAGGACTACTGGAGTTTAAATAAAAAATTTAGTCCTCATGGAAATATAGCATCTACCTCAAATGAAGGTGAAGCTTTATGTTGTGAAGCAGCGATGACTTCAGAAGGCAAAAAAAGATTTGCTGATGTGTGGCTCATTGACTCTGGAGCCTCATTTCATATGACCTCTCGGAGAGAGTGGTTCCATCATTATGAACCTATCTCAGGAGGATCTGTGTACACGGTAAATAATCATGCCTTGAAGATTGTCGGTATTGGAACCATCAAGTTGAAGATGTATGATGGTACAATTTGCACTATTCAAAACGTGCAACATGTGAAGGGCTCGCAAAAGAATTTGTTGTCTAAAGGACAACTAGATGATCTTGGGTGTAGGATCGAAACCCAGAATAGGATTAAGAAAATAATCCGTGGCGCGCTTGTACTTATGAAAGGACAGAAAATGGCTGTAAATTTATATATACTGATGGGAGAGACTCTACAAGAAGGAGAAGCATCTGTTGCTTCAAGCAGTTCAACTAAAAAATCTACAATAATGTGGCATCAGAAACTTGGGCATATGTCTGAGCAGGGAATGAAAATTCTTGTAGAACAGAATCTACTTCCTGGACTCACTAAGGTGTCCTTACCTTTTTGTGAGTATTATGTGACAAGTAAGCAGCACAGGTTAAAATTCAACACATCAAATTCTAAAAGCAAGAAAGTTTTAGAATTAGTTCACTCTGATGTATGGCAAGCACCAGTTACATCCCTGGGAGGAGCGAAGTACTTTGTGTCCTTCATAGATGATTATTCCAGGAGATGTTGGGTATTTTCTATCAAGGGGAAGGGAGATGTATTTTCAATTTTCAAAGCATTCAAAGTGCGAGTAGAACTTGAATCTGGGAAAAAGATCAAGTATTTGAGGACAGATAATGGAGGAGAATATACTAGCAATGAGTTTGCTGACTTTTGTAATCAAGAAGGCATTAAGAGACAGTTCACTACAGCATACACTCCTCAACAAAATGGAGTGGCAGAGCGGATGAATAGAACCCTATTGGAAAGACCAAGGGCCATGTTAGGAGCTGCTGGTCTAGAAAAAATATTTTGGGCAGAAGCAGTCAACACCGCCTGTTATGTGATCAATCGATCACCATCAACTGCAATTGATTTGAAAACACCGATGGAGATGTGGACGGGAAAGCCTGCTGATTATTCAAACCTCCATGTATTCAGAAGTCCTGTATACGTGATGTACAACACCCAAAAGACTACGAAGTTAGATCTAAAATCCAGAAAATGTATATTTTTGGGTTTTGCTGATGGAGTAAAGGGGTATCGCCTATGGGATCCCACTACCCATAAGGTCGTCATCAGCAGGGATGTGATATTTGCAGAAGGGAAGCTGTAAGAGAAAGGTGATAGTAGCAGTTCAAACGAAGGTCCAGAAACTACAATGGTACAGGTGGAAAAAGAGTCTGATTCAAAAGATTCTTCTGAAGTAATACCAGAAATTGAGGAATGAAAATAGTTGAGTCTGAAACTACAAAAGTTCGATGGTCAACTCGTGAAAGAAAAACACCAGCCTGGCAGTCTGATTATTTTATGGAGAGTAATGTTGCATACTGTCTTCTAACAGAGGAAGGGGAGCCATCAACTCTCCAAGAAGCAATGAATAGTTCAGATGCATCTCAGTGGATGGCAGCAATGCAGGAGGAAATGGAAGCTCTTCATAAGAACAAGACTTGGGAGCTTGTGCAGTTACCACAAGGAAGAAAGCCTATTGGTAATAAATGGGTCTTTAAGATCAAATGAAATAGTGATGATCAAGTGGAGCGGTATCGTGCAAGACTGGTTGTAAAAGGGTATGCTGAGAAAGAAGGGATTGATTTTAATGAGATATTTTTCGCTATGGTTTGACTTAATACAGTCCGAGTAGTTCTGGCAATGTGTGCTACTCTTGACCTACATTTAGAGCAATTAGATGTAAAAACTGCATTTCTTCATGGAGATCTTGAAGAAGAAATATATATGCTCCAACTAGAAGGTTTTGAAGAAAAAGAAAAGGAGAACTTGGTTTGTAGGTTGAACAAATCTCTGTATGGTCTCAAACAGGCGCCGAGGTGTTGGTATAAGAGATTTGATTCCTTCATCATGAGCCTTGGATACAACAGACTTAATGCAGACCCTTGTGCATATTTTAAGAGGTTTGGTGGAAATGATTTTATCATCTTGCTGTTGTATGTAGATGACATGTTGGTAGCAGGCCCCAACAAAAGATCATGTCAAAGATTTGAAGGCTCAATTGGCTAGGGAGTTTGAAATGAAGGACTTGGGACCGACAAACAAGATTCTAGGGATGCAAATTCACTGAGATAGAAATAATAGGAAGATTTGGCTTTCTCAAAAGAATTATTTGAAGAAGATCTTGCGACGGTTTAACATGCAAGATTGTAAACTAATTTCTACCCCACTTTCTGTTAATTTCAAGTTATCCTCTAAGATGAGTCCTAGCACTGAAGCAGAGAGGATGGAGATGTCTCGAGTACTGTATGCATCAGCAGTGGGAAGCTTGATGTTTGCTATGATATGTACAAGACCAGACATTGCACATGCAGTGGGAGTGGTTAGTCAATACATGGCAAATCCTGGTAGAGAGCATTGGAATGCTGTGAAAAGGGTCCTGAGATACATTAGGGGGACCTCAGATGTTGCATTATGTTATGGAGGATTAGACTTTACTGTCAGAGGGTATGTTGACTCAGATTATGCAGGTGATTTGGATAAAAGTAAATCCACTATAGGTTATGTGTTTATTCTTGCTGGAGGAGCAGTAAGCTGGGTTTCAAAACTACAGTCAGTTGTGGCTACATCAACAACAGAAGCAAAGTATATAGCAGCTACATAAGCCAGTAAAGAAGCAATCTGGTTGAAAATGATAATGGAAGAACTCAGACACAAACAAGAAAAGATTTCTTTGTTTTTGTGACAGTCAGAGTGCCTTGCATCTTGCAAGGAATCAAGTTTTTCATTCAAAGACAAAGCACATTTGAGTTCAATACCACTTCGTTCGTGAGAAAGTGGAAGAAGGAATTGTGGATATGCAAAAAGTTCATACCAAAGATAACGTAGACAGATTTCATGACAAAGGCAGTCAATACTGACAAATTTGTTTGGTGTCGATCCTCTAGTAGCCTAGCAGAGATGTAAGCAACATGAAAATAGCGAGGTAGAAAGAATGGTGTGAAGATCTGATTGATTCTCAATCAAATCCTCAAGTGGGAGATTGTCAAGAAAAACTGCCACCGAAAGTTGGCACCAAAACTTTGAAAAAAACAATGAAGACACCAAATAGGAAATGGAGGCCAGCCAATTAACAACTAATTGGTTTAAATTTTTTGTTTCTTGGATGGCTATAAATAGCCATAAAAATAAGGCCTAAATCCATCCCATTTTTGAGAATAAAATTAGAGAGTTAGAGAGAAAATATTTAGAGAGTTAGAGTGATTAATTTCCTATTATAAAGAGAGAATCAAAATTGTTTCTCCTTTATAAATAGAGAGATTGTAATTCTTATTATTTTCATAGTGAAATTCTTCTATCTTTGCCCATGGTTTTTACCCTAATTTATTTGGAAGTTTTCCACGTAAAAATCTGTGTATCCATAAATCTTTATTATTATTTTTTTTCAAATTATTAGCTGTAATTCTGCTTTAATCCAGTGTCAATTTGCACAACAAATTTAACTTTCACACAAATTAAAAAATAATTGATATAGTGAAGTCAATAAATTTTGCTTAGCATTTTCTAATAGCCCTTTTATTATTATTTTATGACTAATAATTATTAATAAAAT
>CANTUT010001972.1:0-2500 GCA_947687605.1 Reutealis trisperma
TATACGGTCAGGAGTAATCGAAAAATCCAAATTCAATATAGTATCTTTTGGAATCTTGAATATGATACTACATATAATTGTACTAATCCATATATGTCTCTATCAATCAGTACTAGTTGAAAAAACGAAAATTCCTATATTTGTATTTACTTTGATTAGAAATGAAAAACGAAAAAAAAAAGAAATATAAAATAGAAATAATGAAATAATATAAATAAAAATAGAAATAATATAAATAAAAATAGAAATAAATAAAATAATATATATAAATAAAAAATTAAGAATAAATAATAAATAAAATAATAAATAATAAGAATGATGCCTTTTGGAATGAAATTGTGCTAGTTGTCCCCTTTCGTAGAAAAGGGAAAGGGGAGAGATGAATTGATGTATTTTTTTATTAGATTGTTGGATTTGGATCCGTCGGGACTGACGGGGCTCGAACCCGCAGCTTCCGCCTTGACAGGGCGGTGCTCTGACCAATTGAACTACAATCCCGAGGAAATGCAATAAAGTGTACAGCATACATATTCTTATGATTTCTTTTAAACCCTTTCTATTTAGATTTTAGATTTGAATCACCGCCTTGGAACAGAAATGGGAGTGGTTTATTGATATCCACATGGATATCCGCTTTAGTGATAAAAAAGGGACAGGGATTGCTAGTCATCTTTTCGTTATTTCAAAAATCAAAGTCGATTGATAATAAAAAAAACTTTTCAAAGACTCTTTTTTCTTTACATTACTCTTTTTCTTAAACTTTATACTTACAAATCCTGATCTGAATCTAGATCATTAGCAAGATCAGAATTTGTGAGAAAAAAAAAAAAAATAAAGCAAATAAAATAAAGAACAGGTAGAAATATATCAGAAATTTTGACCCATATCAGGCATTTCGAGAGAACAAAGGGGTTATATCATTTCATGGCGGATCAGTGAATTATTGGGCCGAGCTGGATTTGAACCAGCGTAGACATATTGCCAACGAATTTACAGTCCGTCCCCATTAACCGCTCGGGCATCGACCCAGGAAAAATAAATTCCAGACTTATTAATAATCCATGATCAACTTCCTTTCGTAATACCCTACCCCCAGGGGAAGTCGAATCCCCGCTGCCTCCTTGAAAGAGAGATGTCCTGAACCACTAGACGATGGGGGCACATTTGCCCGACCGCCATCATACTATGCTCATAGTATGAGCAGTTTTTTGAAATTGTCAATATAACGAAATGGTATGACTAGATTCAAAGAATCTTTCCGTCTTTCATGATTCCATAGAATTTTTTGATTCTTATATTCATAAAATATTCATTCTAATCACCAATATCCATTATATTATCCAATTATATTATCCATTATAATAAATTTATCCATTATAATTAATATAATTAATATACCATTATCTATTCTAATATCTATTAGAATATATAATTAATTAGAATATATAATTATATATATAAATATAAAATAAAAAAATAAATAGAATTAAAATTAAATAATTATAAAAAAATAGAATTCTAAATAGAAAAAAAAAGAAATAAAAAAGAAATATAATACGAAAGATTCTTTCAGGGAATAATTGATCCGCCGTAAAGCCAGAAAATAGGGTTAAACCTCATTTCTTTCGCTTTCATTCATTAACTCACTCATTGTTAAAATAAATAGGAATATCTCTCTCTCACACTAAACCAGTAATTTAACAAATGATAAATCTGACAATCTGGAGGCATCAACAAGTTATCCAATTTTTTTTAAGAATGTAATTTGGTTCAGGGAACAAATAGAGTCTTTTCATCAGTGATTCGATGAAATATCTTGGATCTATGTTGAATTGCTAAATAAACCAAATGAATTTCGTTATGATGGTGGTCAATCCAATTAAGTTGGGCCTTGAAAATTTTATTACATTGATATTTATCAAATTCAATACCAATAACCCACTTTGTTACCTATATTCACTAGTTTAGTCACTAGGTAAATCAAATCTCTCGCTTATGAATGAACTACTATGGGTCGACTCCCTGTAATTAGTCCTGTACTTAAGTATAATATACTTTTTTATGTACTTAGTATAATATACTTATTTATATATAATGTATTTATTAGTTTCTAATATACTTATTAAAATTTATATTCTAATTTAGAATATTATTTATTATATTAGAATATTCTATTCGATTTATCATATTATATTCTATAATATTAATATTCTATTATATAATTCTATTATATATTATATATTCTATATTAGAATAACTTTAGAATAACTATTCTATATTATATATTAGAATAAATTTATATAATAAAATTACTTATATTATTATCTTATTATTATATAATATATTATAATTTATTATTATATATTATATTATTATTTATTATTATATATTATATTATTATTATATTATTCTAATTTACTTATATTATATTAGATAGATTATATATATATATTAGGATAGATATTATATCTATTAGATAGATTTAATTTTTAATCGATTT
>CANTUT010001972.1:17500-25000 GCA_947687605.1 Reutealis trisperma
ATTGTAGTAAAACATGACCTGTTGACCCTTTGGCTTTTGCGGCGATACGAACGTATTTAAGTAATTGTCGTTCTGTAAGACCATAATGAAAACGTAATTTTTGTTTTTCTTCTAAACGAATACGATATTGAGATTTTTTACCGGAGCGTGATTGATTTCTAAGATCGCTCCCGGCTCTAGGCCTTTTACTAGTTAGTCCCGGTAAAGCCCCCAGACGGCGTATTTTTTTGAAACGAGGCCCTCGGTAACGTGACATAAAAACTCCTTGTTTTCCTTATTTTATTGAATTTTCAGAAACCTAAATTAAAACTGAACTAAAGGATAAATATGATAAATGAAGCAAAATCTACTGAAGTAGTAGACTACAAAAAATAATGAGATGGATTGTATCAATATCCAGACCTTATGGTATATATACCAATAATGTATATATAAAAAAAGGCCCTTTTCGTGCTCTTGATTTGTTCTACAGAGATTTAACTACTCTAACTTTTATTCATAGTTGGAAGTTTCCACTACATAATAACCGGGCACCCTTGGAAAAAAGGGAAAGAGGCCTTTTAGAGAAGCCTTTTCAATATTAATATTCTTTGATTTCAAAAAAACATTATCAATCATGTAAAAACAAATAGAGAAAAGCCAGCTATCGGAGTCGAACCGATGACCATCGCATTACAAATGCGATGCTCTAACCTCTGAGCTAAGCGGGCTCACATAACAGAAATTGTACATGCATAGGAATTTAGTAAACTAATGGAATCTTGGCTATTAACTTTTTATTCTTTTCATTGTTAGTTATTTTCAGTCTTAGTTATTCATAATTAATATGAATATGGAAAAAAGAAAAAGAATCGATCGTTCGAGTAGTCAAAATTGCACGAGAAAAAATGAGAGTAAGAGAAGTATATATAAAAAATGTGGTATATATACATCTATATTGAATTTGCGGGTAGAGAAATGATAGAATCCTTTCTGATTAGACTAATTAGACTAAATAAGGGTCTCTGATAGAGATGAAAGAAGATAGATACGAAAAAAAAAGAAGAAACACTTTTTAGAAGAATTGGTATCTAATGACTTCAACAGTTCCAGTAGAATATAAATGAAAAAGGGGGAATGGGATAATAATAAGATCTTAATCTCAAAACAAAAAAGGGGATATGGCGAAATTGGTAGACGCTACGGACTTAATTGGATTGAGCCTTGGTATGGAAACTTACTAAGTGATAACTTTCAAATTCAGAGAAACCCTGGAATTAAAAATGGGCAATCCTGAGCCAAATCCTGTTTTCCGAAAACAAACAAAGGTTCAAAAAGACAGAATAAAAAAAGGATAGGTGCAGAGACTCAATGGAAGCCGTTCTAACAAATGGAGTTGACTGCGTTGCATTAGTAAAGTAAAGAAATCCTTCCGTCAAAACTCCAGAAAGGATAAAGTAAAGGATAACCCTATATACATACGTATACGTATTGAAATACTATCGCAAATGATTAATCAAATGATTAATAAGGGCCGAATCCATATTTTTTTATCTTTATATGAAAAATGAAATAAAAAAAAATTGTTTTGAATTGATTCCAAGTTGAAGAAACGATTGAATTTTAATTGATCAAATCATTCACTCCATAGTCTGATAGATAATTGATTAATCGGACGAGAATAAAGATAGAGTCCCATTCTACATGTCAATATCGACAACAAGGAAATTTATAGTAAGAGGAAAATCCGTCGACTTTAGAAATCGTGAGGGTTCAAGTCCCTCTATCCCCAAAAAAAGCCCGCTCGACTCCTTAATTTAATTATTTTTATCCTATTCTCTCTGTTCGTTAAATGAACATCTTTGAGCAAAACAAGGAATCCCCGTGGGAAATTGGAATGATTAACAATCGAAATCATTATTCGAACTGAAATTTATGAAGTCGTCTTTTTATTCTTTCTTTTTATTTTAAAGATACAAAAACATTCCAGGTCTGGTAAGACTTTAGAATACTTTTTCCTCTTTTTTTTAATTGACATAGACCCAAGTCGTTTAGTAAAATGAGGAAGACGACGCGTCGAAAATGGTCGGGATAGCTCAGCAGGTAGAGCAGAGGACTGAAAATCCTCGTGTCACCAGTTCAAATCTGGTTCCTGACGCATGATACATTTATGTATGAGTGTCTATTCTACAACTTAATTAAATTAATTGATATAGATCGGATATAGATCGGCATACATATTCATTAATACATATTCATTAAGAGTATAGATCATGATATATGCTTAACTTATCCATCTAAATGTCTGGAGATATAGCCTTTTTAGATGTTTATGTTATAAAAAAAGTATATAAAAAAAAAATAAAAAAAAAATTAGATTAGGTTTCCTCTTCTTTTTTCTTTAATTTGTTTATTTTATAATGTAATGTGTCTCCTCTCGTTCAAAAAGAATGTTTCTTCTTCATATAGATTCAAAAGGTTATAGTTAAATTAGTTAGTTAAAATCTAGTCTATATCTATAATATCTATAGGAGTTGAAGGGTGGAAATACCCAAGTTTCATCTCAGATACAGTATAAATAGAATCCGATCCTCTTTCATTTCTTTGTATTTATTTTCTTTCATATTCTATTTTTTCATTCCCTCCTATGTTATGTGACTTTATATAGCTCATCTAAGGGATGTGCGCGGTACAAAGTTCATAATGCAGAATTCATTTAGTTCATCCTATTAGCGCGACTCGTCCAAAAAAATAAATACCTTCCAAATTTGAGAATTCAATGAATCCCTAATTGTATTATTTTTTTTTTTATTTATTTAGTCTATCCATAATAATATGGATGAGACTTTAATGAATCTGTTAATCTATAAGAGAGCGTACAAATATTCCTTGAATATCTGAAGTTGTAACACTGAAGATTAGTTTCTTATTATTCAATGAGCATCTTGTATTTCATAAAAATTGGGAGCAATATAATCCTTACGTAAGGGCCACCCTACCCAACTTTCCGACATTAAGATACGTTTCAGACGCGGATGATTATCATAAAAGATTCCCAGCATATCATATGATTCCCTTTCTGGAAAATCCGCACTTTTCCAAACCCAGAAAACAGACGGAATTCTAGGATTCTTCCTCGGGGAAAATACTTTTATACATACTTCTTCTGGTTGATCTATACCATACTCTATTCTCGTAAGATGATATACACTAGCTAACAGCCCGCCCGGTGCTACATCATAGGCACATTGCGAACGCAGATAATTGTAACCATATATATATATAATGACAGCAATGGAATGCCAATCTTCGGGCTTTATTTGTAAAGTCTCTATTCCTTGGTAATCAAAACCCAAAGATCTATGAACTAGTCCATGTTTGACTAGCCAAGCAGACAAATGACCCTGCATCTTTTTTCTCTCTCCCGCATTTATATTTGTATAATATTAAGTATTTCACATTTACGATGAAATTTATGAAGATTGACTTGCCTTTTGTTATTCTGTACAAACGAATCCTTCCTCTAATTTACTAATTCGTGGGACGATACTGACTTTTTATATTTGAAAAATGTTTCAGGAGGGATCTTTGAAGTAGACGGCGGTTGATAGAGTAATCCTCGATTATAATTTCCAGTATGAGTAGTGCGTTCAATATTAAACTTGTGATTGGTAGTAAAACACCGATTCCCCGGTTGAGACCTAATTCGATCTTCATAAATTTCTCGAGATATTTTTTTACGAAGTTTTGTTATAGCATCTATAACCGCCTCCGGTTTAGGCGGACAGCCTGGCAAATAGACATCTACAGGAATTAGTTTATCGACTCCCCGAACAGTACTATAAGAATCGGTACTAAACATCCCCCCTGTAATTGTACATGCCCCCATGGCAATAACATATTTTGGTTCTGGCATTTGTTCATATAGTCTCACTAAAGAAGGAGCCATTTTCATGGTTACTGTGCCGGCTGTTAAAATCAGGTCCGCTTGTCTAGGACTAGATCTTGGTACTAGTCCATAACGATCAAAGTCGAATCGTGAGCCTATTAATGAAGCAAATTCGATGAAGCAACAACTGGTACCATAGAGAAGTGGCCATAAACTGGAGAGTCTTGACCAATTTGAAAGATCATTTGATGTAGTTGAAATAACTGAAATTTGAGTTGTTTGATCAAGTAAGGGAAACTCAATAGAATTCATAATTGTCTCAATGTTATTTTTTTTCATTGTTTTTTGCGGAATATTCACGAACTAAGACCATTCTAATGCTCCTTTTCTCCATGCATAAACTAAACCAACAATTAGGATAAGCACGAAAATTAAAGCTTCTATAAATACGGATAACCCCAATACATCAAAACTCATTGCCCATGGATAAAGAAAAACAGTTTCAACATCAAAAACAACAAAAACTAGAGCAAACATATAATAACGGATTCGAAATTGTAACCAAGCATCGCCCATTGGTTCTATACCCGATTCATAACTAGAAAGTTTCTCCGGCCCTTTTCTAATCGGGGATAAACCCCCGGAAATTAGAAATGCTAAAATAGGAATAACACTTGATATTATTAGAAATGCCCAGAATATATCATATTCGTAAATCAGAAACATAGGCGCACTCCTATGAATGTGGAAAATATACTAGATTAGTCGAGTCGAATTGGAATTAATTCCTAACTCATCCATAACCGGTTAGTCAAAACAACAATTTATTTTGATTCAACCACCTAGTTTTCTTTGTTTGCTTTGGTACATGTCTCCTTTCAAGATTCATCGACTATAATTTTTCCATTATGTTTACTTCGATTTTTTCGATATTGATATAATATTGATATAGTCTATTGATATAGTATAAATATATATTGCTCTTATATAAATCTCCCCTCGCTTTTTCACTTCACTTCGGATTCTCCCTAAAAAATGGGGAATTCAAAATCAAATTTTCATTTTTTTGTTTAGTTGTTTAGAACTTTTAAATTCTATTAGAAATTGTTATTTTAGTAGAAATTAAAAAAGTAGAAATTAAAAATTGAGAAATTAAAAAATGGAATATTCTAAATTGAAAGAAATTGAAAAATTTTTTATTCTATTTCTATTCTATTTATATATTTATTATATATTTAGTTATATATTTATTATTCTATATTTAATATATTTAATATTCTAGAATGAATATTCTAGAATATTCTATTTAATTTATAAGTATTTTTTTTTTTTATTTAATATTCATTATTATTATTTTTTTATTTTATTTATTATTTTTTTATTTTATATTTTTATTTTATATTCTATTTTTATATTATATATATTTCTATTTTATATATTTTAATTATATATTTAATATTATTTATTTAATTATTAATATTATTTATTTAATTAAATATAACTATATATTTTATTATATATATCCATTTTTTAAATATATATATTTAAATATTTTCTATTTTATTTATTTTTTTTTAGGGCTATACGGACTCGAACCGTAGACTTTCTCGGTAAAACAGATCAAACTTATTATTAGCAAAATGATTCGAACTTTTTCAAAGACCCAACATGCATTTTTTTGCATTGGGCTCGTTCATTAACTGATATAAATAATCAGTTAGTCTACCATAATTCTCTTGGCAGAAAGATAAGAAGATGGCTCCATGTGCTCTGATTTATGGATTCCGATCGGAGAGCACTACCAAAGTGTTTCAAAGAAGGATTTATCCTGACGTAGGTCTGCTTTTTTTTGGCTTAGATCAACCTAAGTTAAATGGAATTTCCATCGCCCCACTTCTGATTAAAGAATTAAATATGAAACTTCATACACCTTAAAGTTCATAGGATAGGACGAAAAGAGAATTTTTTGAGGTCCTTATACTCATTATGCCTAGCATTGAATAGACTGGGTATTCCCCTTATCAAGGTCTTAAATCAATGATGGGTTCTATTGGGCGTCTAAAAAGGCACCTAAATTGGACCGAACCTTTTATGTCAGGCTATTGTTCTTTTGTTCCCTAAAAGTCATGGAGTAAGACATCGATTTCTCAATAAGTCTTTTGATTACATGATGGACTCCTTTGAAAAAAAAAAACATTGGCGCGCGTGTAAACGAGGTGCTCTACCTAACTGAGCTATAGCCCTTGTGCTTATGATACATATTTTATCATGTCGATAATTTCTTGTCAAGATAAATATTATCTGATCCAACATCCTATTTCTTTGATCTCTTTGATCCGTATTGCTTATAAATAATATTCCATTTATAATTAATATTACATTTATAACCCATCGATGGGACGGATTCCATTTCTTTCTCTTTGTAATGATAAATGACCTACTTAACTCAGTGGTTAGAGTATTGCTTTCATACGGCGGGAGTCATTGGTTCAAATCCAATAGTAGGTAGAACTTATTAGATATCAGAACCAATGCTATCTAATAAGTTTTTTTACTCACCTTATTTACTTTATTGATTTTTTTTCTCTTTTTCGTTCCATTCTATTTCATTTTTGAATTGAAAAAAAAAAATTTTCGTTGTATTAGAATCTGATTCTACTTATGATTCTACTCATTCTACTTATGATTCTATTCAATTGGCCGAATAAAAAAAAAAATAGGGTGTATAAACAGAACTTCTGTTTATACAGAAGTTCTTTTGATTATTCGGACGCACCAACTAGTTACGAAATTTCATTGATAGCCTCTACGCGTGCCCTAGCTCGTCTGAGAGCTAGATTTGCCTCAATTATTTGTCTCCTGCCTTCTGCTTTTCTCAAGTTAGCTTCTGCTATTTCAAGAGTTTGCTGAGCTTCTTGTGGATCAATGTCACTACCCTTTTCTGCATCATTTACTAAAACAGTAATCTCATTATTGCCTATTCTAGCAAAACCACCCATCAGAGCCATCGTTAACCATTGGTCAGTAAGGCGTATTCTCAAAATACCGATATCGACGGCTGTGGCAATAGGCGCATGATTTGGTAATACGCCAATTTGTCCACTATTAGTAGATAAAATGATTTCTTTCACTTCCGAATCCCAAACAATT
Organism: Reutealis trisperma; assembly: GCA_947687605.1. Lineage (NCBI taxonomy): Eukaryota > Viridiplantae > Streptophyta > Magnoliopsida > Malpighiales > Euphorbiaceae > Reutealis > Reutealis trisperma. The sequence goes on from CANTUT010001972.1 coordinate 24,519, forward strand.
CGATTCGGGGTCAGTACACAAAGATTTAAGGTCATTTCTTCAAGTTGTTCTCCGTTTCTAAGTTCGTAGCCTTCGCAGTAGCTTCATCAATATTACCTACCAAATAAAAGGCCTGTTCAGGGAGACTATCTAATTCTCCGGAAAGGATCAATTTAAACCCTCTAATTGTTTCTGCTAGACCGACATATTTCCCCGGAGAACCGGTAAATACTTCTGCTACGAAAAAGGGTTGGGATAAGAAACGCTCAATTTTTCGTGCTCTTGCTACAGTTAAGCGATCCTCTTCGGATAATTCGTCCAACCCAAGGATAGCTATAATGTCCTGAAGTTCTTTGTAACGTTGTAAAGTTTGCTTAACTCTTTGCGCAGTTTCATAATGTTCCTCACCAACGATCTGAGGTTGGAGCATAGTTGACGTTGAATCTAAAGGATCTACTGCTGGATAGATACCTTTAGCAGCTAATCCTCTTGATAGTACAGTA
>CANTUT010001972.1:30000-47500 GCA_947687605.1 Reutealis trisperma
GTATGGGATCTGTAGTAGGGGAGAAAATCACTCGTTTGATCGAGTATGCTACCAATAAATTTTTACCTCTTATTTTAGTGTGTGCTTCCGGAGGAGCACGCATGCAAGAAGGAAGTTTGAGTTTGATGCAAATGGCTAAAATATCTTCTGCTTTATATGATTATCAATCGAATAAAAAGTTATTTTATGTATCAATCCTTACATCTCCTACGACTGGTGGGGTGACAGCCAGTTTTGGTATGTTGGGGGATATCATTATTGCTGAACCTAACGCCTATATTGCATTTGCAGGTAAAAGAGTAATTGAACAAACATTGAATAAGACAGTACCTGAAGGTTCACAATCGGCCGAATTTTTATTCCATAAGGGCTTATTCGATCCAATCGTACCACGTAATCCTTTAAAAGGCGTTCTGGATGAGTTACTTCAGCTCCACGATTTCTTTCCTTTGAATCATAAATCAAGTGGAGTCTTAAGTTAATTAAATTAGTTAATTCAATTGAATTTAATTTAGTTAAAAATAAAAAATTTCGTTAAAAATGAAAAATTCTTTTTTTTCTGGCGAGCAGATATGGGAAAAATCCGAAGAATGGATTTTTTTGTGACATAAGAGCAAATTGTAGAAAGAATCATGCAGATAAGTTTTTTTTACCGATATTCTTGATTACTAATTAAGAAACCTCCATCAACAAGAAAAAAAGAGTGAATTCTTTTTCCGTGAAAAAAAAAAATTGGCAAGGTAAATAAAACGAATTTTATGTTCTTTTCTTACCTATGCATAGAAAATAGAGAGTCTTGCATATTTATATATATATCTCCAGGGAATCCCCCTTTTTACTAATCCGATCGGATTATAAATTATACGAATTTTTCGGGAATTTATAAACAGAAAACCTCTTTATTTTTATTAAAGTCAAATTCTAAAATTAAAGTTATAAGACAATAAAAAAAAAGATAAGAATAAAAAATAAGTGGATTATCATAGATATTTCATGTAGAAATAAAATAGAAATAAGTTATGTTATTTAGTTAGTTCTACACTCTTTGCACTTTATTATATATACTCACTTAGATCTACTTAGTAGAATTCTATACGAATTATAATGATTATAAAATATCTTTCTAATACTAATAATATTAAAATATTAAAATATTAATATAATAATTAATATAAAATATATAAAATATAATAATTAACATAATAATAAAAAACAGGTACAAATATTAAATCGAGGTGCCCATTCTATGACAATTCTCAACAATTTACCCTCCATTTTTGTGCCTTTAGTGGGCTTAGTATTTCCGGCAATTGCAATGGCTTCTTTATCTCTTCATGTTCAAAAAAACAAGATTTTTTAGATCTGATTAGGCCCGATGGGGCTAGATTTCATTTCTTTTTTATTTTTCAAGACTTAGTTAGATTTGGATCATAATATGGATATCTCTTTAGTAGAAATATGATAGAATATGCAGGCCGTTCCCTCAAACATAAATGAAAATGAAAGGGTTCTTATGCAGGCGTAAATATTATATATGAGTAAATGAACTATTTGAAAATAAATCGAGACTGTAGTGGATGTCTGAAATAAATGCAAAGCCAATGTTTTTTTATATGTGTAGATAGGGGATCATAGGAGGGGGCTTCCTTTTGTTTTTTTAATCTAAGGAATTCCTCCTAAAGATTCACATCAGAATAGTGCGAGTTGATGAAAGTTACTTCGAAAAAAAAAGAAAGTCAAATTCTTTTTTTTGGGCGAGTCTCCCACTTCAAAAAAAAAAAGCAACTGGATCTAGTATGAGTTGGCGATCAGAACGTATATGGATAGAACGTATAGCGGGGTCTCGAAAAACAAGTAATTTCGGCTGGGCCTTTATACTTTTTTTAGGTTCAGTGGGATTTTTATTGGTTGGAATTTCCAGTTATCTTGGCAGAAATTTGATATCTTTATTTCCGTCTCAGCAAATAATTTTTTTTCCACAAGGGATCGTGATGTCTTTCTATGGGATCGCCGGTCTATTTATTAGTTCTTATTTGTGGTGCACAATTTTGTGGAATGTAGGTAGTGGTTATGATCGATTCGATAGAAAAGAAGGAATAGTGTGTATTTTTCGCTGGGGATTTCCTGGAAAAAATCGTCGCATCTTACTCCGATTCCTTATGAAAGATATTCAGTCTATTAGAATAGAAGTTAAAGAGAGTATTTACGCTCAGCGTGTCTTTTATATGGAAATCTGGGGCCGTGGGTCCATTCCTTTGACTCGTACTGATGAGAATTTGACTCCACGAGAAATTGAGCAAAAAGTAGCCGAATTGGCCTATTTTTTGCGTGTACCAATTGAAGTGTTTTGATTTTGAAATGAACTGAAGAATGAACGTTTTTTCTTAGCAGGAGCGAAAAAATCCAAGAGTCTTCTTTTTTTTTTCTATAGCATAACTTAACTGAAATTTCTTCACAATATTGATGAACCAAAGAAGAGGTATATTTTATATACGTATATACGGAACAAAACAATTAGAAAAATGAAACTTTTTTATCTGCAAATTTTTTTATGCGTACATAAATTCACAAAATTCAGTAACAAAACAAGTAATAAATCTAAATAATAGACCCTCTCATAGATCAAAACAAAGCATTTCGGTATAAAATATAAAATAAAGAAATTCTCCTTTTTTTTTTTCAATATTTGAAATTGATACTGGATAGATCATATCTTGTAAATTATCTCTCCTTATTTTGTCAATCGACATTTCTTTTTATCTTTTTTTTTGTCCTCTTTAATAAACAAGGGATTGGACCACTTAGAATGATAACTTTTCTGTCTTTTGCCACTCATTTTTGATTATCATACCACAATATTATTTTAGTCAGAAATCTTTCTCAATTATTCCTGTGGAATATGGGAAAAGTTGGCTATTTTTTTTTTTTATTCTTTCAAAATTCAAGGACTAGCCACTGACTCACAAAAAAAACAGGGAATAGATTCATAGGTTCGAAGCCTTGTAATAGAACTTATGCTTGATAGAAATATTAGATCATATAGAATCGATAAATGGAGTGGGTTCATTAAAAATTCACAAATGAAAAAATGGAAAAAAAAAACATTTATTCCCCTTCTATATCTTCCATCTATAGTTTTTTTGCCCTGGTGGATCTCTGTTTTATTTAATAAAAGTTCTGAATCTTGGGTTATTAATTGGTGTAATATTAGTAACTCCGAAACTTTTTTAAATGATATCCAAGAAAAAAGTATTCTAGAAAAATTCATAGAATTAGAGGAACTCGTTCGCTTGGACGAAATGATAAAGGAATACCCGGAAACACATTTACAAAGGTTTCGTGTCGGAATCCACAAAGAAACGATCCAATTGATCAAGATGCACAACGAGGATCGTATCCATACAATTTTACACGTCTCGACAAATATAATCTGTTTCGTTATTCTAAGTGGTTATTCTATTCTAAGTAATGAAGAACTTATTATTCTTAATTCTTGGGTTCAAGAATTCCTATATAACTTAAGCGACACAATAAAAGCTTTTTCGATTCTTTTATTAACCGATTTATGTATAGGATTCCATTCACCCCACGGCTGGGAACTCATGATCGGCTCTGTCTACAAAGATTTTGGATTTGCTCATAATGATCAAATTATATCTGGTCTTGTTTCCACTTTTCCAGTCATTCTCGATACAATTTTTAAATATTGGATTTTCCGTTATTTAAATCGTGTATCTCCGTCACTTGTAGTGATTTATCATTCAATGAATGACTGAAAAATGAAATGATCCATGAATCCAATTAGAATGTTTGTTATTATGTACATAAGCAAAACATTCCAAATCTTACTTTATATAAAATCTTACTTTATATATTATATATATCTTTATATATATACTTTATATAATATATATACTTTATATTTATATATATATTTCTTCTATATTTAGATACATCCAAGGGATTTTCTTCCTATAGCTTATATTTTAGTAACAATTTTTCAGTAAATAGCAGTATCGTGGATAGGGAACTATACTAGCGACCTACCTAATTTTATTGTAGAAATTTTCAGGATCAATGATTGGACCATGCAAACTAGAAAGACCTTCTCTTGGATAAAGGAAGAGATTACTCGTTCCATTTCCGTATCGCTCATGATATATATAATAACTTGGGCATCCATTTCAAATGCATATCCCATTTTTGCACAGCAGGGATATGAAAATCCACGTGAAGCTACTGGCCGTATTGTATGTGCCAATTGTCATTTAGCTAATAAACCCGTGGATATTGAGGTTCCACAAGCGGTACTTCCGGATACTGTATTTGAGGCAGTTGTTCGAATTCCTTATGATATGCAACTGAAGCAAGTCCTTGCTAATGGTAAAAGGGGGGCTTTGAATGTGGGGGCTGTTCTTATTTTACCTGAGGGATTTGAATTAGCCCCTCCCAATCGTATTTCGCCAGAGATGAAAGAAAAGATAGGAAATCTGTCTTTTCAGAGCTATCGCCCCACTAAAAAAAATATTCTTGTGATAGGTCCTGTTCGTTCCTGGTCAGAAATATAGTGAAATTCCCTTTCCTATTCTGTCTCCGGATCCCGCCACTAAGAAAGATATTCACTTTTTAAAATATCCCATATATGTAGGCGGAAACAGAGGAAGGGGTCAGATTTATCCCGACGGGAGCAAGAGTAACAATACGGTTTATAATGCTACAGCGGCAGGTATAGTAAGCAAAATCATACGAAAAGAAAAGGGGGGGTACGAAATAACCATAACGGATGCGTCAGAGGGACGTCAAGCGATTGATATTATACCTCCAGGACCAGAACTTCTTGTTTCAGAAGGCGAATCCATCAAACTTGATCAACCATTAACGAGTAATCCTAATGTGGGTGGATTTGGTCAGGGGGATGCAGAAATAGTACTTCAAGACCCATTACGTGTCCAAGGCCTTTTGTTCTTCTTGGCATCCGTTATTTTGGCACAAATCTTTTTGGTTCTTAAAAAGAAACAGTTTGAGAAGGTTCAATTGTCCGAAATGAATTTCTAGATCTGTAAATTTATCAACATCGAGTTCTTAAAAAGCAAAGAACTTTTCACAATAATTTTGTTCTTTGCTTTTTTTATATTTTTTTTATATCAGATTTTGGGAATTACTTGTACCGCATCTCTAGTCATAATATGTATATTGTTAAGAAGACTGTTTGACTTTATCCCTTCTTTGCGTTTTTTTAATCTAAATAAAATTGGAGCAGTGTGATTATCTTACTATTGTCAGATTTAACTGCCATAGAGTGGATCAATAGCTTTTCTATTCTAATAGAGTCAAATTTGACTAGATACTAAGCATAAGATAAGTAAGCGGAAAAGGCTAAATGAGGGGAACAAAGGATTCTAGGAGGTATTATTTTATTCGTCTTCCTAGTCTTCGACACAAGAAAAGGAATGTTCCACATCCCTTTCTTGTGTCAAAATAATAATGATTCTTGATCCCATTCCTCAAGGTTCTATTAGTATAGAAAAATAGAATTTTTTGAAATATTTGAAATATCAAAAAAGAGTAATCTATTTTGTCACTTATACGAATAAAGTATTATGATTATTAAGAACTCAACGGGACCCCCTAGAATCAGACAGATAAAAGAGTGGGTCCGTTGAGTTCTTACGCTTTCATGTCTACAAACCAGTTCACTCCATTACTTACAGGGATGAACCCAATCCGGAATATGAACCATAAAAGAAAATGCCTATTAAACCGATCACAAGAATACCAGTTACAGTACCTATTATCCAAAGAGGAATTCTTCCAGTAGTATCGGCCATTTATCCCACTTCCCTCCACATTTAATCAAGTGGTCATGCTAGAGACATAAACAGTCATAGATAATTATGAGATGATATCCTTCCGACGGGATAAGAGAATTCCTATTCTTATTTATTATTCTACTATTTTCTTTTCTTCTATTAATTGATTAATTGAAGAAATAATTAGAAAATAAAACAGCAAGTACAAAAATGAGTAATAACCCCCAGTAGAGACTGGTACGATTCAATTCAACATTTTGTTCGTTCGGGTTTGATTGTGTCATAGTTCTATAATTAATTGGGATTAGATTTATCGTTGGATGAACTGCATTGCTGATATTGACCCCAAAAAAGAAACGGTAGGCACAGCTAGTCCGTGAACAGCCAACCATCGTACTGTAAAAATTGGATAGGTTCTATCTATGGTCATTGGGCCTCCTAAAAGGATTTACTAAATTCATCGAGTTGTTCCAAAGGATCAAAACGGCCAGTTATTAATGGAATTCCTTGTCGGCTCTCTGTAAAATATTCATTTGGACGAGGGCTTCCAAATACATCGTAAGCTAAACCCGTGCTGACGAATAACCAACCTGCAATGAATAGGGAAGGTATAGTAATGCTATGAATGATCCAATATCGAATACTGGTAATAATATCAGCAAAAGAACGTTCTCCTGTGCTTCCAGACATACTGAGCTCCACATATTCTTGTACAATCAAAAAGGATCGATTCTGTAAAAGATGAGATCAGTAAATGAAATTTCACTGAAATTTCATCTTTGTGAGATCGTCAATATTGTACCAAGGGTTTCTTTAAAGTATACCGAATCAGTATAGCTGTCCTTCTTCTGACGCAGCAACGCAACTTCAATCAGTATCGAAATGAAGTCCTAGATAATCTCTTTCTTTTTTTTTCTTTTCTTGTTTCTGTAGAATTGTGTACTAATTGTTTACTATTAAGTAAAATGCGAATTCGACGAGTTTCAATAATAATTCATGAAGGAGATTATCATATTTCGACAATTCAATTAGATGTGAAATCTAAAACTTTTGCGTTTATAGAAGAAGAGTTTTTTGTTGGAATTCTCTTTTTTCATTTTTCATTTTAAGGAATTAGTTAGTCATCCATTAACAAGTACCAGTAGTAAAGAATATTCGATGAAAGAAGGAGAACAACGAAAAAATAATTGTAATAATCTTTGTGATGCACGCATTCGTGTATTAGACCCAAAAGGTCTTTCTTAACACTTAACTAGAAAGAAGTTTTTTTATTATATGGAAAGAAAAAATCTAAAATATAGAAAAGAAAAAGATAATAGAAATTACTAGTCTTAGAATCTAGTTGTACAAAAACAAAAAAAAAATTTGATTTTTTCGAGTGATCTGATCGCGCGATACTTTTTTTTTCTTCTTATTCGAGATATTATGTGAATGAATCAACTAAATAAATCTAATAAGTTAATTAATAAGTTAAATTAAAATAAAATTGAAAATGAAAATAGAAAGTAAAAAGTAAAGGGTATTAGAAAGAAAAATAGAGGATCATTTTTCATTCTAAAATCTAAAAAACGCTAACAATTTGATACAAATATACAAATAAATAAATACTAAATAAATAAACTAAAAGAAACTATCAAAATAGAAAATTGTAGTGATTTTTGTAGTGATTCAAAGAAAGTTTTTTTTGAATGAAGTTATACAACACAGTTTTTATTACTTATTATTAATATTTTCATTTTTTTTAATATTTAATTATTGTAATATTAGTTTTCTATTTTATTTCTCAAGAGTTGTCTAACGGATCTCTTGATTCGGAATCACGGGAGTATAAGTAGATGTCATAGATGAAAAATGGATTTCTTTTTTTACCTATATCATTCTATTTTATTAGTGCCGTCTATAATCTATTATAATATATAATGATAATGATTGATAAACGTAAAAATAAATAAAAAAATTCTCAATTGAACTTATTCTTTTATTTGGTATTTTTGTTTATCCTCCTATCTTTCAAAAAATTGAACTTAGGAAAGTGCTTTTGCTTTACAAGCATATGTATAAAAAATTTTATTTAGCTCTTTCATGCCTACTATAACTAGTTATTTCGGTTTTCTACTAGCAGCTTTAACTATAACCTCATTTCTTTTTATTGGTCTAAGCAAGATACGACTTATTTGAAATTAATTGAATGAACAATTTAATTTCTAAAAAGAAAAAGAAAATTTTCTACAGTATTCCATCTATTCGCGAGTTCTTTACTGTGTTAATTTCCAATTTTTCGTTATTGAGATTTATGGGCCGATATAAATTAATATTTAAGGATAGATATTACCTCTCTTTTTACTTTTTTTCAAATAAATTGAAATGATTGAAGTTCTTCTATTTGGAATTGTCTTAGGTCTAATTCCTATTACTTTGGCCGGATTATTCGTAACCGCATATTTACAATACAGACGGGGCGATCAATTGGACCTTTGATTAATTAATACCTTGTTTGTTTGACCTCTTCCTTTCTTTACCGCAGGAGGTCAAATTCGGATTGCTCTTCTATTTTTTTCCATATAAATTTTGACCCAACAAAACAAGAACAGAATCGCGCTCTGTAGGATTTGAACCTACGACATTGGGTTTTGGAGACCCACGTTCTACCGAACTGAACTAAGAGCGCTTCCTTATCACAATCACCAAAAATGCGTCTGTAAGTAAAAAGATTCTTTTTTTAACTCCAATACATCTTGAATGCCTATACTATCATATATAATATGATAGAAATTTTAGATTAGGTACGTCCAATTTTAATTGATCTCAATTGATCCCTCGTTATTGCTCAGAGACGAAGTAATAGGTAGGGATGACAGGATTTGAACCCGTGACATTTTGTACCCAAAACAAACGCGCTACCAAGCTGCGCTACATCCCTTTCAATTAGTTTACAATGTTATTGTACAGAATACCTGTTTTGTTTTCCACATACATACTTTTCTCCATTGATATTGATATACATTTTCTTTTTGATCTCATCTTATATCATCTATTATATAACATATCAAACATATCATATAGTATATAAATATTTATAAATATTTACGTAAATTTCGTGAATGCTCGGCGAAAAAAAAGGACGTATTTTCTTTTTTTAAGAAAAGGAAAATTTTATTTATCAAATTGGTTTACATTTAAATTTGAATTAGAAATTCTGCGTACAAAACAAATGCAAGCGGCCTTTAACTACATATATATCTGATTATATATGTATTATCATTATGTATTACAATAAAATAAACATTATTTATTACAATAACAATAAAGAAGGAGGATTTGAAATGCGAGATCTAAAAACATATCTATCCGTCGCACCGGTAATAAGTACTCTATGGTTTGGGTCTTTAGCAGGTCTATTGATAGAAATCAATCGTTTTTTCCCGGATGCGTTGACATTCCCTTTTTTTTAATTTTATAGGTATCAACACGCAGGGGGGGTGAAGAAAAGAAGATTAGAGATACAATTAAATATCTGTGACTACTACCCCCCTCTTCTTTTTTTTTTATTTAATTAAACTTAGAATAAGTTAGAAAAGAAAAAAGTGGATTCAACCTCAGCAAAACTAGGAACTCGGGGTCCCAGCTTCAAGTAAAGTAAATTAACTTCAATTAAATTAAGAGAAGGGAAGTGGAAATGTGGTTAGTTCAACAGTATTATACAAGATACTTAAATGAAATACTGTACTGTGATTCTATTCTAAACTTCTAATCTAATAATCTAAATATAGTTTAAATTCGTTGTATTACTTATTATTACTATATTAGTTGCAATGAAGTCTTTCATAATCTGATTTCGAGTTAGCAACGTCTATTTTTCTATTTTTTTCATTCCTTTCTTCTTCACTTCGGGTCGGAAAATAGAAGAGTTGAGTGAATAAAAAAACCTAAGGGGGTTCATGGCCAAGGGTAAAGATGTCCGAGTAAGGGTTATTTTAGAATGTACCGGTTGTGTTCAAAACAGTGTTAATAAGAAATCAACAGGCATTTCCAGATATATTACTCAAAAGAATCGACACAATACGCCTAGTCGATTGGAATTGAGAAAATTCTGTCCCTATTGTTACAAACATACAATTCACGGGGAGATAAAGAAATAGATGCAACCAATCGCTTGCGTGTCCCCTTTACAAGGAAGATGAAAAATGACATAAATGACATATTCATATTCATATAGAAACGGATTCTAATATGTTATGTTAATATATATTAAATTGCTATTAATATATATTTATATATTAATATATATTTCCATATTTAATATATTTAAATTTAATATATTTAAATAGAATAAATATAAAATAAACAAGCAAAGTCCTATTTCTTAATTCGAAATCAGTTTTGATCCAATTGAACGAAATAGGATTTTCAAAATAAGGAATAAACAAACCATGGATAAATCAAAACGACTTTTTCTTAAGTCCAAGCGATCTTTTCGTAGGCGTTTGCCCCCGATCCAATCGGGGGATCGAATTGATTATAGAAACATGAGTTTAATTAGTCGATTTATTAGTGAACAAGGAAAAATATTATCTAGACGGGTGAATAGATTGAGTTTAAAACAACAACGATTAATTACTATTGCTATAAAACAAGCTCGTATTTTATCTTCGTTACCTTTTCTTAATAATGAAAAACAATTTGAAAAAAAGCGAGTTGGTCACTATAACTACTGATCTTAGAAAAATAGGCTTACTCCTCAATTGAATCAAAATTCCAATCCGAATTCAAACGTAGATTGATGTTTTGTTCAAAAATTCGACACTAAAAAATGGATTGTCGTGTTGTAAGAAAAAAACGAATTGGGGAAGAATAAATTTTTTTTTTTATTGAATCTTTTTGCTCAGTTTGACTACTTTACTTGATCATATTATCATCATATTTTATCATACTAATTTCTATTCTACCTTCCCGGAATTCATTCTTCAGGAAATTCCATGTAAAACATTCCATGGATTCCTTCCAATTTCCTTATTTTATAATGTCATTGGAAATCATATAAAGACAATTCTTATTTAATATAGCTATTTGTGCAAGTATTTTACGATTAAGAAGCAACTGTCTCTTGTACAGATTTTTTATTAATTTACTATAACTATTGGATACCCCGTTTTCGCGAATTACTGCATTTATCCGAGTGATCCATAAACGACGAAAATTTCGTTTTTGCCTATCTCTATCCCGATGGGCCGAAACCAAAGCTCTTATTTTTTGTTGAATAATAGTTCGAGTAAGTCTTGAATGAGCCCCGCGAAAGCTTGATGCAAATAAACGAATTTTTGTTCTACGCCTCCGAGCTATATATCCTCGTCTAATTCTGGTCATTGAATAAACGAAACTTTGATGAATAACTAATTGATTTCCTTTCTTTCAGTTATTCTTTTCCCTTTTCTATAATACCAAAACGGATTCTTCCAGTGTATAAAATAATAATTCCAACGGCTTTTGCTACTATAACCTTCCCAACCACGATTTTTTTCTTTTTTCGAGGCATTTCACCTCAAAATAAGAAATTGTATTGATACTAGGTATTAAAAAAAAATATAAAAATATAATAAAAAATTTAGTAAATAATATAATAAGGATTAATATAATAAAGATAAAGATAAAGTAGTAAATAGAAATAGATAAATAAATAGTAAATAGTGGGTTCCATCGTTTCTATGGTTACTTCTTAAACGGTGAGGTCTTCCCTATACACCGGAGCCCGCTCCTTCATTTAATTATTTAATCAATGCTATTGTTAACGTGTACAGTTCACACTCTTTGGCTCTACCTATGAATTATCCATTCAGTAATAGGTCTTTCACAAGGAGATCTATCTATACAGTAACGGTATTTAATTATGAGGATTAGCTAATTAGTTGACCCTGTTAGTCCGTTTTTGCCAGAGTAGGGGCATAATTTTTCGGCCTTTTCTTTTAATTTAAATAAGATTTCCCCTGCTTAATGGATAATCATTTGCTACCAATGGGGAATTTTTTTTTCGTTTTAAATTGAAAATTGAGTTGATTGAATTTGCACCAATGAAACCATAAATTTGATACACAATAGACGAATATGATAGATCTTTTTTTTTTTAGATAATGAAAGGGATTCTTCCATTCTATCTTATTCCTACGTACTGATCACAGATAGTGGAAAATTTTTTCTTTTCTTTTGTTCAAGCTCGCGATCTGAACAAGTCGCACATACACCCTAGTACATGTTCCTCGGCGTTGAGGACATCCCCCAAGAGCGGGGGATTTGGTGACATTTCTTATTGGCTGTCTTGTGTTTCTAATAAGTTGTTTAATAGTTGGCATGTTGAATCGTATGCATAATGGATTGGTTTAGATCGATCCTAACCGAATGATTATGAATTTTTTCTATATTAATATATTAATATTCTATTATATTCTATTTATATTAATATTCTATTATAATATTAATAGAATATTAAATTGAAATGAAATTCCGATAAGAAAAAAATCTCAAATCGCAATTTGCGTGAAATTCCTGCTATTTCTTAGGCAACTGCTACAAGATCAACAATTCCATGAGCTTGGGCTTCTGTTGCTGACATAAAAACATCTCTTTCCATGTCTTCGGATACAACCCATAAGGGTTTTCCCGTTCTTTGTGCATAAATCCTTGTGAGGATTTCGCGCAGTTTCAGTAGTTCTTCTGCTTCCAGGACAAATTCTCCTATTTGTGCCTCATAAAAACCAGCAATAGGTTGATGAATCATTACCCTGATGATATAAGAAAAAACAGTTATTCTATCTCGCATAATAAATAATAAGATGACGAGAAGAGATAAAGAATAATAAGAAAAAAACAAGATAGAATTGAACAACCGTACAGGCATTGTTTGTGCATTGCATACGGCTCCACAATAGAATTCACTTTTACTTTTCATCAAAGAAAAATAAAAAATATCGAGTTTATCAGGCTTAAATCAGTAAATGATCCAATAACCACCCTTTCCTTGGGAGGAGTTAAAAAACAAAAATACTATGGTGGTCCCGTTGCTTTATTTTATCAGTGATTTAGCAATCCCAAAGTTTCTTTTTTTTTGTTTGAAAAAAAAAAAAGAAAATAATATAATCTTTTTTTCGTACTCTTTCATAACATAGATAGTGTTAAGAGTCCCCGGTGTGAAAACAACAAAGTTTGTGACGCTGAAATAGGCCCCTGATAGAATAAAATCAGAAATACCCTTAATATCTCATACTACTCTTTCGATACATAATCTAATATAAAAAAAAAAATAAAAAAAAATTCTTATATCTATATCGAATTCGAAATGCCATGCTATTATTACTTAATATTTATATTTCATATGGCGAAGGCATAGTTTTCTTTTTTCTTTTTCAAATAAAAACCCATTGGCGCCAAGCATGGGGGAATGCTAAACGTTTGGTAATTTTTCCTCCGACCAGGATAAAAGATCCCATTGAAGCAGCTAATCCCATGCATACTGTTTGTACATCTGGTCGCACAAATTGCATAGTATCATAAATAGCTATTCCGGGTATTACCCATCCTCCAGGAGAGTTTATAAACAAATACAAATCTTTTGTCTCGCTCTCTATACTGAGATATACCATAAGACCAATAAGTTGATTCGAGATTTCGCTATCAACATCTTGACCTAAAAAAAGTAATCTTTCTCGATAAAGTCGGTTGATTAGGATAAAATTCTATCCTCTAGAAACCGTACATGCATCTTTTGATGCATACGGTTCAACACAAATTGCGAAAATAAAAAAAGAATCAATGTGTAGATTCCAGCTCTCCCTTTTTGGATAGTGAGTACTTTTTAACTTTTTTTTTTATTCTAATTCTAATATTTATTCGAATTCTAATAAAGGGGCTTTTCCTCCATTTTTCAAGAAAGATGAGTTTTGACGTGTTTACCTATAAAAAAATTCATTAAGCTTATCAAACTAACTTCTCATTGATGTATTCTTTCATCGAGATTCAATTCAAATCACGATGGAATTTTCTTGTTCCTGAATGGGCTTCTTCAATTCTTTTAGGTTTGTGCTCTACTCCGAGTAAAGATCTGTCCGATTTTTATTTGCACGTATAGGGCAAATGTCCCAATACCGCGCCTTTTTGTTACAACTTCTTTGTTTTTTTTATTTAATAAATTTCACATCTTCTGCCAAATATTTGACCTATTCCTTATATTATTCGATTGAATATGATTAGCCGTTTGAAAATTTTCAAAATTAAAAAATAGAAAGAATATGATACAAGTAGTAATCATAATAGATATATTACCAATTGGGTTTTCTAAACGGAGCCTGGATACTTCATTTTTTTGGTCCAAACAAGCCAACCATAAATTATTCTAATTGATAATACTAATCTGGGTACCTCAAAAGCATAGATCTAATTGGACTTCATTGCACTTCACGCTCCAAAATTTTGATGATTTAATCAATCTTTCTTGGGTGAAACAGAGGATATCTCAATCGGGGGAGAGAACGGGGGAATTCCGTATGACCCAATATATTTGACAAGTCGCACTATACGTCAATCCAAATTGAATCGTCTTCCCCAGGATTTCGAAAAGGGACTTTTGGAACACCAATAGGCATTAAATGAAAGAAAAAAGTTAAGTACTCTATTTCACTTTGATGTGAAAACGTAACAATGAATTTATTGTCTTAATAATATTGATCTTTATAATTAATAATTAATATTGACCCTTATAATAATAATATTTTATGCATGAATTCGATAAGTTTATAAAAAAAAAAGAAAATAAAGGAAGCCAAAACGAATAGAGTCAAATTCTTACAAATAGGTCTTTTGAATGATAAAAAAATCTCTATGCATTCGCTTATAGAAAATGGAGTCAACTCCCCATTGCGTATTGGTACTTATCGGGTATAGAATAGATCTGCTTCTCTTTTCTTTGTTCCTACAAACAGAATTGTTACGTTATTACTAAAAAAAAAAAGAATATAAAAAATATTAATTCTTTCTCCGAGATAATCCACTTAAAAGGGGAGGTCCATAACATATTTTTTTTAGTGCAATAAAGTTACATAGTGTCTATTTTTCGTTAATAAAGGGGTATTTCCATGGGTTTGCCTTGGTATCGTGTTCATACCGTCGTATTGAATGATCCCGGTCGTTTGCTGTCTGTCCATATAATGCATACAGCCTTGGTTGCTGGTTGGGCCGGTTCGATGGCTCTATATGAATTAGCAGTTTTTGATCCCTCTGACCCCGTTCTCGATCCAATGTGGAGACAGGGTATGTTCGTTATACCCTTCATGACTCGTTTAGGAATAACCAATTCGTGGGGTGGCTGGAGTATCACAGGAGGAACTATAACGAATCCGGGTATTTGGAGTTATGAAGGCGTGGCTGGGGCGCATATTGTGTTTTCTGGCTTGTGCTTCTTGGCAGCTATTTGGCATTGGGTGTATTGGGATCTAGAAATATTTTGTGATGAACGTACAGGAAAACCTTCTTTGGATTTGCCCAAGATCTTTGGAATTCATTTATTTCTTTCAGGGGTGGCTTGCTTTGGGTTTGGTGCTTTTCATGTAACCGGATTGTATGGTCCTGGAATATGGGTGTCCGATCCTTATGGACTAACTGGAAAGGTACAACCAGTAAGTCCAGCATGGGGTGTGGAAGGTTTTGATCCTTTTGTTCCGGGAGGAATAGCCTCTCATCATATTGCAGCGGGGACATTGGGCATATTAGCGGGCCTATTCCATCTTAGTGTCCGTCCGCCCCAACGTTTATACAAAGGATTACGTATGGGAAATATTGAAACTGTCCTTTCCAGTAGTATCGCTGCTGTCTTTTTTGCAGCTTTTGTTGTTGCGGGAACTATGTGGTATGGTTCAGCAACTACCCCGATTGAATTATTTGGGCCTACTCGTTATCAATGGGATCAAGGATACTTCCAACAAGAAATATTTCGAAGAGTTAGCGCTGGGCTAGCCGAAAATCAAAGTTTATCCGAAGCTTGGTCTAAAATTCCCGAAAAATTAGCTTTTTATGATTACATCGGCAATAATCCGGCAAAAGGTGGATTGTTCAGAGCAGGTTCAATGGACAACGGGGATGGAATAGCCGTTGGGTGGTTAGGACATCCTATCTTTAGAGATAACGAGGGGCGTGAACTTTTTGTACGTCGTATGCCTACTTTTTTTGAAACATTTCCAGTTGTTTTGGTAGACGGAGATGGAATTGTTAGAGCTGATGTTCCTTTTCGAAGGGCAGAGTCAAAGTATAGTGTCGAACAAGTAGGTGTAACTGTTGAGTTCTATGGTGGTGAACTAAATGGAGTCAGTTATAGTGATCCTGCTACTGTGAAAAAATATGCTAGACGTGCTCAATTGGGTGAAATTTTTGAATTAGATCGTGCTACTTTGAAATCAGATGGTGTTTTTCGTAGCAGCCCAAGGGGTTGGTTTACTTTTGGACATGCTTCATTTGCTCTGCTCTTTTTCTTCGGACACATTTGGCACGGTGCTCGAACTTTGTTCAGAGATGTTTTTGCTGGTATTGATCCAGATTTAGACGCTCAAGTAGAATTTGGAGCATTCCAAAAACTCGGAGATCCGACTACAAGAAGACAAGTAGTTTGATACAACATTTGATCTCTTACTTTTTGCCTCTATTTTCTTTTTGAAATTGGACATAGGGTACCGTAGACATCTTAATTTGAATCACCGCCTTTTCTTTGAATCTTTATCCGGAGACGATCCCAAATAAACAGATATGGAAGCTATAATTGTAAACCTCGATTGAATTTATGGAAGCATTGGTTTATACATTCCTTTTAGTCTCAACTTTAGGAATCATTTTTTTCGCTATCTTTTTTCGAGAACCGCCTAAAGTTCCAACTAAAAAGGTAAAATGATTTTTCGTTATCTTAATTGAAGTAAAGAACCTCCCAATGTTTCATTTTGGGAGGCTCTTTACTTCAACTAGTCCCCGTGTTCCTCAAATGGATCTCTTAGTTGTTGAGAGGGTTGCCCAAAAGCAGTATATAAGGCATACCCAGTAAAACTTACAAGTAAACCAGATATAGAGATGGCGACTAGAGTTGCTGTTTCCATTATTATATAATTTCAAGACCACAATGGATCTATGATAAGATCATTTATTTACAACGGAATGGTATACAAAGTCAACAGATCTCAATTAATACAAATAGGATTTATGGCTACACAAAGCGTAGAGGGTAGTTCTAGATCTGGTCCAAGACGAACTGTTGTAGGGGATTTATTGAAACCATTGAATTCGGAATATGGTAAAGTAGCTCCTGGATGGGGAACCACTCCCTTGATGGGTGTCGCAATGGCTCTATTTGCGGTATTTCTATCTATTATTTTGGAGATTTATAATTCTTCCGTTTTACTAGATGGAATTTCAATGAATTAGATTTACAAGAACCGTAAGTCCCGGCTCTTCAATACAAAACGAAGCGTTTTGGTCTCGGATTTTTTATTCTATTCGATTTTGGTAGTTCGATCGTGAAATTTCTTTCTTTCTGTATTTCTGGAATATGAGTGTGCGACTTGTTATAATGGATCCTATTGATAGTACAGAGAGTGGGTCTGTCATCTTTATCAAGATGATTTTTTAACTCGTCAGGTATTTTTCTAGTATCTGGAGCACGGAACATA
>CANTUT010001973.1:2500-51938 GCA_947687605.1 Reutealis trisperma
AGGTGATTTGGTATACTTAGGGTATCTTAACCCTACGTTGTGGTTAATATGTGAATGTGATTAAGTAATATGGAAATAGGTTTTATAATGAGTTAATAATGAATTAATGATCTTGAATTGATGAAAAGATTGATTAAATGAATTGGACATAAGAGATAAGCATGACATTTGAAGGGTTACTTGTTAAGTGGACATGTATGGAAGTGTCAAGTATACTAAGTGGAATGTTAAAGTGAATTGATATTAAGATCATGATATTGTGTTTGAATTTAGAAAAGTATTGGTATGAAGTACTATGTGATTTCATATGAGCCTCTAAAGGCAAAGTATGCAAGACTTTTAAAGTCAACAAGTTATGTGCAAGTGATGGGTGCACTTCTATGTGCAACTCTAAGTGTATGTGAATGTTATATGTACATGGGGTACTTATGGGATAGGATAGTATGATGATTAAGTAAATTCTAAGTATTGAATTAGAATATTTTGTTAGAGTTTGAGGAGTATTAAAAGTCAAGGGCTACAAGTATTAAGAGCAAAGGAACCACAAAGTGAGTAAACATTATATTATTGTTACAAGTACAAGCTATCATAATATGTGAACCTTTGATATTCTTGAAACCCAAGTTCTTTTCTATTTTAAAATGAAACTCTATGATTTCTTTGTTAAGCTTAGGTTGCTAAAGGACAATTGGTCCAAAAACCATTTTTGATTATCCAATGAAAATACCATTGTGATTATTGCTCTAACTTATATTCTTTATGGAACTACACTATTCTTGTATCTTTGTTCATAAAGTTAAACTACTATTGCTATTGTGATACATGTTATTGTTGCCTTAAGTGCTATTGTTATTGTTAGCTCTAGCTATGGTACCTCTAACCCTTTATGTAGAAGTCCTCATACCGATGCGGGTAATCATCAGAACCGCCCCTTCTAATTGAGGTAGATACACTACCCCTATCCATTAGGAGGGGCGGTTCTAGCTGTGGGGCCTGATAAGCTTCATGCTTCTCTATGTGATAGGAGTTGGAATTTGGTTTGATGCCACCTCTCCTCTATATGTTCGAGTGATTATGGTAATAGCCTTCACTCTATGGCTTATGCGTTATAAGTGTGATTTTTGCAAGCCTTGCTAAATTGTAAACTTTAATTCATGAATTGTAAATCATAAACTATGTTTTATAAGCTATGGATTTCCTTTTCAAAGGAATATATGTTATTATATGTGCTATATTGTTTACTTATTGAAATAATCTATCTCACTCCTTTTTCCTTATGTGGTTCTAGGTGTGCAATATAAGGAGGCAAGGTAATGGCTTAAGCATTCTACTTCGCTTGGGGGATTCTTTGTCCAAGTCTTTATTTATACTATGCCATGAGGAGTCATTTCATAGATGCTTCTTGAGTTTTTTTTGGGATATTAATTATTGATGATTTATTTTAAGTCTTTAAATGTTATTTTCTTAGGGATGTATTCAAAGTATTTTGTTAAACTATTCTTCCACATATTGAAGTTTCTTATATTATTGGATATTTAAGTTAATGCATGGGATTTGGTACGATCTTAGCTAGTGATTGTATGTTCATGAGTGGGTTCTATGGGCATGGGTGACCTTATATCTCCCCATGTTCTAGGACCGTCATGCCTCTGAAATTGGGGTGTGACATTCATGAACTCATTATCCACATTATTATATTCATGTGTCAATGAAGTAAAGTAGACAAAGCCGACTAGAAAGAACTTAAGCTAATTGGATGGACTGAAATTTCACTAGATTATTAATATACTCACATAATATTTAAACTAGTCAGTGAATTCATTCTCCAGTCTCCTATTTACTTCCTCATTAGAGTTGTTTGGTGAAATTTGCTTTGAAAAGTCACTATATATCTTGTAGTGCAAGATTGAATAACGATTAAATTTGCATCTTCTTATATACACAATGAATTCATATGTAAAAAGATTAATTCCATCTTACTTGATGAAAGGTTCAACTTCTATGCAATTAAGAAGAATATATGTATGAGCAGCCTTGTATTCATCATTTATCATCCATCTCATTTTCAAGCATCCAAAAGCTTGTCTTGGATATTTGAATATGGACAAATATCTTTCATCTACACCACCATCATTATGCTGTCGATAGTTTTGATTCCTTTTTTGTACATGGTCCTTAAAGTAATAGAATAAAATGTTGAGGCTTCTTTAACCATATAAGTATTGCTTATGTGTCACAGCCTGACTTAGGGAGTTATGACGATCCTAGGACATGGAAAGACATAAGGTCACCCACACCCATAGAATCCTTAGCTTATGTAAAATTACTTATCAAATACCCATATCTTATACAATTAAATAAAAACTTATAAAATTTGCGAAATAGGCTCAAAAACTTCTTACATCTTAAAAACAGTTCTTATAAACCAAAATAAAAGGAAAACATTTGAAGATAACTCAACAAAATAAAAGTCCAAATAATCCCAAACTAAAAACCACAAGACATCAATTTCTGATCGATTCTCAAGTACTTCGCTTATTACCTCCAGAGCACTAAACCAAATTCACCATACAAATGAATAAAGAGAACTCTACTATCTTAACCACTCAAGTAGAGGAACAAGCTTGAGTTAGTTACCTTAATCAATCTTGCCATCCTGAAATATATAAACATAGAAAAGGGTGAGTAGAAGACTCAATGAGAGTAGATGCACACATAGGGTATGTAAGAAAATAAATATAGATTCAATAACATAGCTTGGTTGTAAAAAAAAAATAAAGAGGAATAAACAATAGGGTAGCAGAAACAACTTATAACTTATATTAACTTAGGAGTAGGGGCTATTGCCTTCTCTACTCAACTTATAGCATAAGACTGATCAAGTCCTATGGCTAGCAATATTGGACCCCTACTAGTCAAGGTCTGGATACTTTGCCCTATCCATAGGCATACCTTGTGCACAAGTCCAATGTTCACCCCACATTGAGAATGGGTGTTTTTACAGGCTTGGAAAAGTAAATAATAACATATACATAGCAAGAGTTTAACTTATATTAAGACTCTTACAAAAGAGTCTTACTTAGCTTGAAAGACTTGGTTTAAGGTTCATAATGTCATTACATGTCATAATATAGCTTAATGTGAGTTTTAGGTTCAAACAATCAACTTAAGAAAGAGTTCTACTTAAGGTGGGACTCTTAAGCAAACATAGCTTATGAAATCATAGTCAATCAACGGACATGGAATCATGAAGGAAATCATTCAATCTCAAAGAAATCATTTCATATTTGAAAAGAAATAAGAGTGTGCATTACAACTCACCTTAAACTTCTGTGCTCCTAGTTAACCAAGCTAAGTGGATAGCAGAGCTTGAATCTCTTTAACCTCTACAGCATAAATCAAATAGTTCTTATTTAATTCATATAGTCAATAACTTATCATATTTATGCATATTCTTGCTTAACTTAAGTGGCTGACTTGAACTAGGACTCCTAGTCTCACTATGAATCTTTGATCAAACAAAGTCAACCTTTAATATTTTTCCTTATTTTGACTTTTAATCTTGATGGTTTAATGTTTTAATATTATTTTAATATGTTTTATAATATGTTTTAATTCATCTTAGGTCATGGTCAAACTTTTGACTTTGACTTCTTAAGGTCAACCCTATACTAAAGGTACATCCTAATGAAAGTCTTAATATTTGACTTATTCATACTAATTGACTTCATAAAATTTTAATTAATTTATTTAATTATATAATTATATCCTTAATTTGATGTTTATATTTAATTTATTTAGAAACTCAATTCTTAGGTTTAGAGTTCACCCCTCAAAAGATTTCAACTCGCCAACCTTCGATTGCTTGTGTTCTTGTTATCAATTTCAAATTTTATTGCTTAATTGTTTAATTAATTTATTTAATTGCATAATTTTAATTAAAACTAGACTTAATTAACTTTAATTGAAAAGTTCCCAAATTTAAATTGTTCATAGTTGTTTAAGAATATTTTTAAAATTCCATTTTGGATTTCTCAATAATTCAAACTCAGATTTTACTTCCAACAATTTCTATGTTCAATTGGTTCTAAAATCAACCAAAATCTACTTAAAAAAAAAAAAATTACAGAACTTGGGAATTAATTTCCCCTTTTTGGCCGAATGGTTCTTGCATAATTTTTTTTTTTTTCAATTAATCATGTTCTTTACCATCAACCATGCTTTTGTTTGCAATCAACATCCTTTTTCATTCCTAGGCACAATTCTTTTCTTAATTCAACAAATATCTATCCCATTCTACTAATTAATTCAATCCAACACTACATTGTCATGATTTATAAACATTTTTAATTGCTTTAAAAAAATAAAATAAAAAAAATTAAATTGAGAAAATAATTCTTCTTATTTTAATTCACAAGGATAATTTCACTTCCCTTCTACTAGCCTTAGCCAACCCTTCCAAGATTGAACAACAATAATTTTAATTTTCTTTTAAAATAGATACAGAAATAATTAGCCCACAAAGAAAAAATTGAAAGGATTTAATGTAGAGGAATTTTACCTTGTAAAAATCTTGCTTCTTTGTTGTTGATTCTTGAATTTGTTTGAGAGAAAAGGAAGAAGAAGAAGATTTGTTTTGTTTTGTTTTGTTTTTTTCTTTTGGAGAAAGGGGGTGGCATGAATAGCTATTGAAAAGGTGGGGAGGGTGGCTGCTCATTACTTAATATTTTAGGTTTTTTTTTTTTTTTTTTTTTTTTTTTTTTTTCTTTTATTAATTTTAAAAAAATAAAATATCGATTTTTAGGTTTCGGTGTAATTTTCGTATGCTTATGTTGAGAATTTGGAAAAATGTTCAATTGGACTTTGGTTCCAAATATTCTTAACTTTTATCTGGTATATTTATTTACAACTTTGATCAAATGACCAAAATAACTCTGATCAGTGGCAGCTGCCAAGGTTATTTTTGGTATTTTCATGATAACTTTTTCATTTCTTATTCTTTTTTATTCAAATGAAAAACATTGCATTTTATGTAATATTTAGGACTTATTTTTAGTATTTTCTTGATTTTTAACTCAGATACGCCTGGTCCACTGTCTTAGAGTTAAAATGACCAAAATACCCCTATAGTCAAAGCACTCCCTATTACTATCCTAACTTCGACCTTACATTATTAAACATCCTAAAACATATTTTGAATATAAAATAAGTCACATTATACTATTTTTAATGCATATTAGATCTTATAATTGCTATCCTTAGACAGGGTGTTACATTATGGATGCTTCAACATGAGCCTTATTCCTCACATTGTTTTTTAACTTTTTAAGATACCTATTAAAATTTATAATATGCAATTTCAATTGTCATTTGCATAATTCATGAATTAATTGACAAAACATTTAAGTATAGAATCACCTCTCAAATGGGTACATCCATCTATATTGAATTCACCCTATTATGCTTGCTTAATGTGGTAAATGGACCAAGAGATATTCCATAGAATCAAAAAAACTTAGTGGGAATATACGCTTAAGTTTATAGGCAATAATTACAATTTTCGCCTCCAATCTAGCCATATCTTCCTCTCTTATAATAGTTAAGGTTAGATCTTTGAAAAATAAGCTTATTTTCATGATTGCTTTCCGCACATGTTGAGGCAGTAATTCATAGAAAGCAATCGGAACTAACCTCTGCATAAACACGTGGCAGTTGTGACTCTTTATACCAAACAACTTAAGTTTTTGCATGTCAACACATCTGCCCATATTTAACACATATCCAGTCTAGAATTTAAAATTTTTAAATTAATCACACAACACAGACTTGGACTATTTATCAAGAGTGTAACAAGCTTTTAGATATTTACCTATGAAATTTGACATCGCAAGCTCTAGGCGCCGATAATACTCATTGAACTCTTGTCTACTTTTAGTTGTGTCCTTTGTTTCTATGTACATTCATCATAGTATTGAACATATTCTCAAAGAAATTCTTCTTTATATGCATCACATCAAGATTGTGCCTAATTAAATTAGTACTCTAGTAAGGCAAATCCCAAAATATGCTCTATTGCTTCCAACCATATATTTTACTAATTAGAGCATTGATTTTTGATGCACCTTCTTCTATTACCTTCTTCAACCCCAAATGGTCTATTATGTTCAGCAATTTTATTCTAGAAATTATTAGAGATGCATCCTTTCTCACTATCTAATTATTATGGAATCCATATTTATTCCTTTTAAAAGGATGGTCGTGTGGTAAGAACTTTCATGATTATCAAACCATGACTGCTTACCACTTTTAGACAAGGTAAATGCATATGATTTATCCATACAGTAAGGACACGCTAATCAACTAGTAGTGTCTCAATTAGACAACATTAAAAAAGCTAGAAAGTCACTGGTAGTCCACATCAAAGCTACTCGTAGTTGAAAATTCTACTTATATGATATGTTATATACCTGAACCCCCTCTTCCTACAACATTTTCAACCCTACCATTAGAGGTTGCAAGTAAACATCTATTTTATCCTTGGGGTTTCTAGGGCCCAATATCAGCACCGTTAGAAACATCGATACATTCTTTATGTACATTCTAGGAGGAAGGTTATATATTATGAGGATGACTGGCCATGATGAGTATTCCTAGCTTGATTGACTGACAGGTTGAAAACCATCGATGTATAGGCCCAGTCAAACATTTTTGATTTTCAAAGTGGACTCCAGATGGATGTCATTGAAATACATAGGACTTGGTATTAGCACCATTAGAATCTGAAGGATGACGCATCACACCATCTTCCACCTCGTGCTCTGTATGCCATCTCATGTCATTTCCAAGAGCATTTGATGCATATAATCTAAGCAATTGTGGTTTCAAAAGAAAATACAACATCTGCTTCACTGGTGTAAGCCTCCTCCTACTCGTACTTCCATCATTTTCTTAAGATCGCTTGTACCGTTGAGAGCCACAGACTTTACAATTGGTCATCTTTGAATCTTTACCTTAGTATATCATACAATGGTTGACACAATTATCGATTTTTTGAACTAGTATACTAAACCTTTACACCAACCTTTTGGTATGATAAAAGTTATAAGGTACATAATTATCATCCAGCACAACCTCTTTAATAATTGAGGTCACGACATCAAATGCCCTTTCAGATAAGTGGTGCTTGGATTTGACATTTAACAATTGAGTTGTGAGAGAAAGCTACGAATGCTTAGAATCAAGCCACAACTCTTGATTTACAGTGTTAAGCATGTCATAGAACTTTTGTGCATCTAAATTTGGTGGTTCTTCCATTTCATCTAGATACAGAATGAAATTAGGACTAGCCATATCCATAACCATATCCTAATACAGATTTTCATATCCAGTTGTAAAATCTTCTTCTATGACACAAAAATTGTGACTGGACTCCCCAATAAACTCCATCTCTCTATGACGTGTCCATACATGATGCCCCGACACAAATCCATTTCGTAAGAGATGGCACTTCACCTTGTTAACTTCCTAATAAACTTTGTTTTAACACTTTTTAAGAGTACATAGACACTTAATTTTCTATCCATCCATGTACTCCAGATGACTACAAGCAAATTCAATAAATTTAGCCAATCCTTGTACAAAATCAGGATTAAGAAGGCCATCTTTTAGCCTTGTATACATCCGTGATTGATCAAAAGTCATTTTTATCGACCTAGATTTCAAATGAAAACAATAGTGGTTTACTAGTATTAGTTTTTGTATTTCAAACGACAAGGAGGATATTTTAGCAAAGCTTCCCTTAAAATTTGACAAAAACCAACTAAGAACAAAAATAAATAATCACATGTTCAAAGAAATGCTCCAATGAGCATTATCAAAAAATGGGAATTTACAACTAATACATTTGCATTATACAAATTAAATATCAAGGGCCCTAATGTTATCTATAATCGGTCTAATTTTAGTGGAAATTTTGGCAGTGTTTCCCCTAAAATTGGACTAAATCCCTCTCAAAAAGAATATAAATATACTAATATATTCAAACAAATGCTCCAATGTGCATTGTCCAAACAACAATCACACAAGGATTTTGATATTTATTTTGATAAATGATATTGATTTTAACATTGATTTTTTTCACATAAAAATTACTAAAATTCAGAAAATTTTCTAAATGTAAATTTTACTATAATTATTTTATCTTTGTTAACTCCAATATTTTATAAACCTAAAGTATTTAATTTGAACCTAAAATATATTTTATGAATAAAACCATAATCAATTTAAGTTAATTGAATTTGTATTAAAATTGAATTTGTATTAAAATTCACCAATTTTAATACAAATTCAATTTGGTTCATCAAATTTTATTTTTTGTTTTAATTATTTTAATTTTATCACAAAATTTAATAAATCAAAATTGGTGAATTTTAATACAATTTCTATGGGAAATTTAATTATTACATAGAAAATCAAAATAATTAAATTTTATTTTATTACAAAAATTAATTTAATTGTATCAAGGGTTTAATAAATAAAAGCAAAAAATTTAATTAATATCATTATTTTTTTAAAAAATAATTTAATTTCTATAAATTATTTCTAATTAACTACACAACAAATTAAAAAAAACAAATTAAAAAAATAAAATAACAGAAATTAATAAAATTCAAAAAAGAAATACTTGCGAACGACAAACAATAGAAATTCAAAAAGACCGGTGAACTCATCGGCTAATGGCATATCTACATTGCAAAAAATAAAAAAATAAAAAATAGCAAAAAAAGGTAAAAAATCAACAAAAAAAAAGCAAAATCAGTGAAATAACTTACCTACTCATGGAAATCTCGCCGAAAATGGGAAGATTACGTCGAAATGGGCGCCATAATGGCCAGTCGGCGAACCAGCAACAGGTGCAGCGGCAGGAGAGAGAGAGAGAGAAAGAAGAGAGAAAATGAGGATGATGGGTCTGGATGCGAATTAAGACCCAAGTTAGTGATGCAATAGCTAGGCAACAAAAGGCATTGTTAACCCAAAATGCGTGGTACAAATTATAATAATTTAGTGACGCATAAATCATGTTGCTAAGCCAAACAGTGTCATTGAAAGGAAAAACAACATCATTAAAATTTTAACAAACTCACCTCTAAATTCTATCCATATCTTAGTGAAAGCAAGTTGACGGTGTTGCAAGATAACGATGTGGCTGGTGTCGCTAAAGCGACTTAGTAACACTTGCCCAATTTATGGCGCCAATGTTAGCGATGCATTTACAACTTGGTGCAAACGTTGTTAGACATTGTGTCACTACCGTGTCACAACTGTGTCATAGTATGGTCTGAATTCTATAAAATTCATCTCCATCTTAATGGCATCTCTAATGCGTCTCTGATATGTCACTAAATATTGACACTAGCTTAGCATCGCTAGGTTACGTTGCTATTTCATTGTTTTCTTATAGTGACTTATGCTAGTGAAAAATCATCTCATATGCATTTTATCTATGAGGCTCATATTACCCTTTTTATGTATTACTTACCATAAAGGGATCTCTTAGTCATATACTTAATACACTTATCATAAGTCATGCAATTCAAACATGTTGCAACACACGTAACGATTCATACTATTTCATACTATCATCTCATGTATTATCTTACTCATACTTCTATTAAAGGGTTATAATCTTTATATTGCCTTTCTATCCTTAGCATCATCTTTGTCATCATCTCTTTCGATATTTCTTGTCACACATCTTATGGCCTTTTGTGAGGCCTCGCCCGAGCACCGGTCCGGTCCGCCGAGGGATCGAAATGCTTTTTGGGAGAAACTCCACGATTGGAACTCGCTGTGAGTTCAGAAAATTGATTTTTGTATTTTGAAGGTTGAAAAGTGAGTCGCCACTTTAATTTATTTATTTTAATTGGGAAAATTAAAGAAAACCCAACACGGTTGACTCCAAAATTTGATTTTATCCCAATGGAAAAGTGCACTAATCCACGAGGGACCAAGGAGGGCTCGGGGATCAGGTTTTGGTAATTACACATTTTAAGAAAATATTATTTTCTTTAGCTTGGCTTGAAATGTAAAATAACTCTTAAAATTGAATTTTTGTGAATGCATGAATAAAAATATAATGATGAATGAATATATATATATATATATATAATGTGATGGAATGACAATAATAAATAAATAGGCAAAATAAATCCTACTTAATTATTACAATACCAAAATAAATGAAATAAAGGGGATCTTTCCTCTAGCCCTTATGGGTACTAGGAAAAACACACATTCCCCAAAATAGACTAAAATAGAAATCATAAACAAAGGATTAATTAAAGTAAAAAAAAAAAGGACTAAACATTGATAAAAAGGTTTTGGAGTTGATGCCCTTCAGATTGGCAGCCTGCGTATCTTATTGAATAGGAATCAAACCCCATGCGGTTCTCCCTTCTTGCGAAGGAGGGGTTTTTTAGAAATGTGTTGGTTTGCTTATTAACTTAATTTGATCCTTAAATTAATAAGTTATTTAGATCTTTTCAGTTTTAGACCTAAAGAAAATTCTAGATCTGAATTTAGAATTTTCAAATGGGAAAGGGATTATACCTTTGCTTTCTCGGCTTTCGAATGAATGGAACTAGTTTGGCTCCGGATCTCAACTCCACCTTGAATTCAAAGGAAGCTTGGAATCTGGATCTAGAAACGGCAAATACGTGAGTATAAGAATGAAAGTATGCTTCAAAATTGCTCCGATTGCTTTGAAATGCTCTAGAATGCTTTGGAATCTCTTGATAATTGTTGGAAGTCATGCCAAATGAGGCTGAAGGAGGCTCCTATTTATAGAGCTGACAGAGGAGGTGCCAGCAGTACAGATGGTGGAGTCGGCGCGACGCCGGTGGCAGGGGCAGCACAGCTGACACGCTGGCCGTCCAGGCGGCACGCCAGATGTGCTGCCATACCGGCGGCATGATTTTGATGCTGCACCGGTGGCACAGCCTTTTTTCGGCGGCACGGAATGTGTGCCACCTCCTGGGCAGCATGGGATGCGTGCCTCCCAGCGCCACTCGCGCAGCTCAATCTGTTTTTGTTCATTTCGGGCTCGTTTCAGCTCTGATTTGAGCTCTGCTTGATTCTGTGGGTTCATGACTGAAAAGCAATCGACTAAAGGAGAAAAGATTCAGGAAATTTATTTTTTCAATGGGGCGCTGCCCCCTTGACCACTACCCGCTTACCAGCTAGCGGGACCGTCGTATGTGCAGCGCCCTATTCTTAGTAGGTGTCAAGTTGCAGCCGAATCAAGAGGTACAAATTTCAAGGTTCACACCTTTAAGGAATCTGAAAGTGAGTCATGCCTCGAAGGACACCTCCAAATAGAATGAAGAGTACTTCCATGAGTCATGCATAAATGTCATGGAACATCCAATATCGGTTGACTATAAGTTGCAATTCTCCTAATCTCCAATCATTTGCATTCTCTTCTTAATTGGAAGATCACACTCTTCAGTTCATGAAAAGAATATCTTAACTTCATATTCTTCTCTCTTATGTTAAGTATTCTCTTCATAGGTATTGAAACTTCATCTTCATATTCATGACCCAAATAGGATCTGGGTCCTTCTTGGAATCTAGCTCATAAAAATGATCTTCCACTTTAGAACTTATATCGGGTATTATGAACCCTCATTTTAGTGTCTTCAAAATTAATCCTGAACTCGCTAAACTTTTATGGAGTATTTTTAGTACAAACTGAATGTCACATCCCATTTTTGAAGATATGACTGTCCTAGAACATAGGGAGACATAAGGCCACCCACGCCTATAGAACGCACTTATACTTATGCAAATACTACCTAAGATCATACCAAAACCTCTTACATTAACTTAAATAAACCCTTTTTTTTTTTTTGAAAACCTTAAGTTACAGAAGCATAGTTAAAATATACTTTAAACATAACCCATAGGGAGATAATATTTAGAATCCAATTAAAACCTCAAAAGATAACATTTCAAAATAAACATCTAAAAATAAATATTCCCAGAGCATCTAAGGATAACTCTTAATAACATATTAAATTGATTATCATTGACAAGGAATCCCCAAGCGAAGTAGAATGCTTGAGCCATCACCTTGCCTCTTCACATTTGCTCACCTGGAACCACACAAGGAAGAAAGGGTGATATAGATGATCTCAATGAGTAAACAATAGGGCTTATACAATAACACATATCCCTTAGAAAGGGCTCATAGCTCATAACTTATAGCTCATGATTCATATTTTGTAATTTTAGAAAGGTTCGCAAAAATCACACTTATAACACATAACACATAGAGTGAAGGCTACTGCCATAATCACTCGAGCATACAGAGTGAAGGCTATTGCCATAATCACTCGAACACATAACACATAGAGTGAAGGCTATGGCCATAATCACTCAAACACATAGCCGATGATTACTCGCATCGGTACGAGGATCACATAGCCGATGCTTACTCACATCGGTATGAGGATTTTTGCATAAAAAGGGTTAAAGGTACCATAGCAAGAGCTAATGGTAATCATATATAACAATAACATTTAAGCCAACAATAACATGTATCCCAATAATAATAGCAGTTTAACATTTTGAACAAAAGATACAAGAATAGCGTAGTTCTAGAAAGAATATAAGTTAAGGCAGTAATCACAAAGGAATTATCATTGGATAAATAAAAATGGTTTGGACCAATTGTCCTTTGGCAACCCAAGCTTAACAAGGAAATCATAGAATTTCATTTTAGAATGAAAAGGACTTGGGTTTCAAGAATCTCAAAGGCTCACATAACATGATATCACATATTTGTAACATATTATAATGTTACTCACACTTATAGGATGAATACAATGTTTACTAACACTTGTAGCATGAACACAGTGTTTACTCACCTTGTGGTTCCTTTACTCCTAGTACACATAGCCCTTTTAAACCTCTAAAGCTCCTCAAACTTTAACATAATATTTAATTCAATACTTAGTGTTTATTTAATCATCATGCTATCCTATTCCATAACTATCCTATGCACATATAACATTCACATACACTTAGAGTTGCATATAGAAGTGCACCTATTACTTGCACATAACATGTTGACTTTAAAAGTCTTGTACACTTAGCCTTTATAGGCCCATATGAGAACACATTATAATTCATGTCAATACCTTTCTAAGGTCAACAGGAAATCAATATCTTAATATCAATTCACTTTAACAATCATCTTAGTGCACTTCCATATATGTCAACTTATCGATAGCCTTTCAAGCATCATGCTTATCTCTTATGACCAATTCCTATAATCAATCACTTCATTAATTCAAGACCATTAATTTATTGTTAATTCATCATAAAATCCATTTCCATATTATCCAATCACATTCACATTCTAATCACAACATAAGGTTAAGATACCTTAAATATACCTTAAGTATACCAAAGTGCCTTTAGGCTTGTCTAGTGTCATATCTTCAACTAACATGCAATTTTGTCATTTATCATACATACATACATGTCAATAATCATCAAAATACATCACATAAAAATTATAGACATTGGGATTAAAATCCCATAGTAGGTCGAATGCATCATCAAAGGAAAAACTGAATTGTTCTTATTTTTTGCACTTTTTGTCTATTACAATAATATGTAAAAACATGGTTTGAACCCAGATTTTTCATATAAACATAATAAAAATCAATTTGGAACATTAATGCACATGAATCGATAGCCATATGTGTAACATGTACATGGAAATTCTAATTTTAGGTTTTAGGATGCAAAACCATGAGTTTTCTTGTTTTTGGTAATTTCTAGTCATTATAGTAATATGTAAACAGGTCATTTAAACCATTATTTTTCATTCAATCACAATAAACATTAGTTTAGAACATCTTCATGTATGAATTGGCAGCCATAAGTAATAATTATACAAAAAAATGCCAAGTTTTAAGGCTTAGGGTGAAAATCATAGGTTTTCGTGCTTTCCGTTCATTACAGCGATATGCAAACACATGATTTAAATTATTATTTTTCTTTCAAACAAAGAAAATATCATATTAGAATCCATTCATATATAAATTGGCAGCCATATATTTAAATAATAATAGAATTTACCAACTTCTAAGTTCTAGCACAAAAACCTTGAATTCCTTTGTTTTTTGAAACTTTTTGGTCATTACAGAAATATGTAAAAATATAGTTTAATCCAATATTTTTTATCAAAACACATCAAAAATTAGTTTAGAAATCAATCATGCAAGAATCTCCTCTCCCCCCCCCCCCTCCCCACCCCCATAGTATTTATGCATAAATTTTTCAATTTTGAGTTGTAGGATTCACCTTTAGAGAAATTGTGCGGAAAGATTTGTGTTTTTGGTAGAGAATTAAATTTCTCTTTTAAAAACTCACCCAAATAGACTTAAATCTATAAAAATTAGTAAACAACCAGTTCAAAATAATTTTTTCATAATTCATTTCATAAAAATCAGATAGGAAATTGTTAAGAAAGAAAAACTTACAAATATAGGCGAGAAATCACAAAATTGAAAGGTGTTTTCTTAATTTCGGTATAGAGAATTGTTTTGAGAGAATTTTTCTATCAAAATATAGAAATTAGAGTGATGGCTACTAGAACATTAGGGCTAGCCAAAATTTTGATATTTAAATGTAAGGTTTTGGGCAATTTCCACTAATACCCGTAATGAGCTAGGTTAGGAGGATTTTTAGGTAGTAGGCTTTTAGGTATTTGGACTTTTTATTTAAATTGGGGCTGAATATAAGTAATTAAAGTAAAAAAATATTTTTCTTATTATTTTCATTTAAATTTTCCCCAAAATATTTATTTAAAAATTATTTTAAAATACTCACAAAATCATGTTATACTTAAAATTGCCTTTATGTATGAAAATTCATTTTATTTAAATTAAATTATTTTATACTAATGCACTTCATATAAATCATTTATTTCATAATAATAATTCATATTAAGCACATTAAAATTAATTTAACATGCCACATACCCATAAATCACATCACACATGAATTTTCATAAAGTCACACATTTTGTCACAGTAACCCTAAATTCACACAATTTGTCATGAAAACTCCTAAGGTAGATGTGGGTTGTTACACTAGAACTTTTTGTACTAGTCAGTATTTTCTCAAAACTGACTGACTTTTCTCAAAACTGACTGCTAGGTTGATCGATAATTAATTTTAGGCGCATCGACCCTAATTGGTAAATTTTCTAAGCATCGAAAGCCTAAAAAACTAACTCAAAAGCCCCAAAAATAACTTGAAAGCCTTGGAAATTGAAAAGTTTGCTCGCTAGGTGTTTGCTACTAAGGCCACCTACGGTGCAAATTGCCCTATGACATTGCATCCCCTCATAGCAGTCCCTCCTTTTAGATTCAAAATTTTGATTTTGCCCTTCCAAAATAATTTTTAGCCTTTTTTTAGCCCATGTCCTTTTAGTCTTTTCACTTTTCATTGCCCAAAATATCCCCACCTCCATTTGCCTAGAAATAGGCCTTCATTTTCCTTTACCCCAAGAGTTTGTATTGATAGGCTATCGACGCACTCTTTTTGTTTCTCTCTCTTATTAACCTTTCTACTCTCTTTGAGTACTCCTCCTATTAATTAGAATCTTTTTGAATTTAACTAATTCCAACCAATCCATTAATTAATTAATCATTTTAATTAATTAATATATCACATTAACTAATGCTTTTAGTTAATCACTTAATTAATTAATCATTTTAATTAATTAATCCACCTATCAAATCAAAGTAATTAGTTAATTAATCCTTTTAAATAACTAATTAGTTCAAATTTTCCATTCCAATCCACTCTCTTTGAGTAAGATTTCTGCTACTTGCCATTAATGAAATTGGAGTCAATTTGGATTTTTTTTTTAATGTTTTCCCAATTAACTAAAATTAAGGTGGTGATTCCCAAATCATTTTCCAAATCAACCTATTTGAGGTCGAGTGCTCTAATGTGAGTTTGATCCTAAATGAGCATTTCAATCCCCTCTTAGCGAATCAGACTAGTTCTCAGGTGAGGCCTCATTGGTACAATCTTCTCCTCTTGGCAGCTTCTCTCGAGTGGCATCTTTATGACGAGCTCAACAAAGCATACCAAACTTACACATAACAATTATAAGAGGAGTTAATAGATATAAGGATATCATGAAAATATTCTAATGATAGATGTCACGACCCACTTATTAAGTCGTGACAATCCTAGGGCATAGGTGTACATAAAGTCACCTAAACCTGTAAAACCCTATTTAACTTATAATTCTTTACTATTTACCATATTGGACCTTATTCCAATATCAGAACCTGATTACCTTTCCTTATTGCCCATTCCTAGTTTATCATTTTACATATTACAAAATACTTACTGATACCATTTACATACTCAACTCATACAATTTCCAAATTTGTATTTCATGTCATTATCCAAATGTTCATTACTTAATACACTATTATAATAGTAATTATAATACAATTTACAATAAATTTTAACCCAATAACATTTTAGTGCTAAACCTTTAGTAACTATGGAGCTTTAAAATAATGGTCTTCATAGTCATATAACCAAGTTTTACAACACTTGAAATTAGTAGAGCAACTTCCAAGCGGAAGAATATGACTTGGAATTTGCCTTGCCGATTCGCCAACCTTACCTGAAAAATTTAAACAACTAAGGAATGAACAAGCTTAATGAGCACATAATAACAGAATATGGGGTGAGTATGTGGGTCCTTATCAGGATGGGCTTATTATGACAATGGAGCGATGCTAATCAAAATTATCATTATGAATCAATTTTTCATTTAAGAAAAAAACAATATCTTTAGCAGAAGTAGTAATTTCTTAGAAGCAGAATGCTTTCAACGAATATAAATTAAAGAGTGGTGGCCTAAGCCTTGCTCACTCTCATATATCACATTATGCAAGACTGATAAGGTCTTACGGTTAGGTATTCCCCCCTAATAAAGGTTGGGTACTCTCGCCCTACCCATAGGCTTATACTAAGCATATAAGGTTCGATATATTACCCCACATTAGAAGGGTATTTTTACTTATCAATAGGCATCAATAGAAGGTTTATAGGGAATTCACAATAGAAAATTCAATGGGAAATATGCCAATACAAGAATAATTCTCATCAAAGGTCACATTATGAAATCAATGTGGAAGGGCTCACAATGGCCAAATGCCATGAAGAAATATTATATCCAAATACAACATCCAATAGGCAATTCATGTTCAACAAGAAGTTGTCATATTCCAATAAGGATGGTTTGATCAATAATGGTTATAAAATATGGCACATATCATATCATATTATTAAGTACTCACCTTGGACTCCTTTACTCCTATTTACGTTTAGCTTTGATGCTAGTAGTACTTCTCACACTCTTGGACAATGTTGTTGTCATTGTCTTTAGATTCTACACATTTGAATTTCAATTACACATTAATCACTTCCTTGCTATGACATTAGTTTAAATTTTGGTTAACTTATTAACACTTTGATCTTATTCATTGTAGTACTAACTTATAAATTTTAAGATCAAGACACATTATACATATACTAGCTACTAATTTTAACATTGTCCTTAGTTGTTTTCCAGTGGCCAAATATATTCACTTAAGAAAAGATAATTTCTTTGCTCTTAATTTCCTCTTTCAACTTCATGTTACCCAATTATAATCAATTTAAACAATTTCCAATATTCAATAGGATTAATTCCACTTTCACTTTCCAATTCAATAATGAACCTAATTCATTAAATTTGGGAAAAATTATTTCTATTAATTGAATTTTGAAATTATCATTATACAATTCATGTTACACCATTCTTAAGCTTAATTCCCCCTTCAATTCCATAAATTCAAGTTTAGTTCTCAAAATCCCCAATTTGTCCATAAACCCTAGAATTTAGGAAAAACCATTAGATCCTCATCCAATCTTCAAATTAATCATAGAACTATGAAATTATCATGTTAAAAAGCCTATATCATCAATTAAACATGGAAAGCAATTATTAGATCTTGAACTTCCTCTTTTAATCTAAGTTATGTCTTTAAAATTTCAAGTGTTGAAATAGGCTTCTATAACTCAATTTGAGACTTGCAAACCACTATTCTCAATCCCAAATAACCTTAGATAACTTCAAATAAATTTTAGAACAATCCTTTATATCAATCAAAGAGAGGCTGAAACCTTGGTCTTATGTTTCCTTTGGTGAGCTTCATGCTTTTCTTGCTTATTTTCACTTGTTAAACTTTGTGTTTCCAAGTCCAAATTCTATATGATATCAATTTATATGCAAAAACAAATATCTCCTAGTTTTATTTTTCTTATGCGAATCCATATAGGTGAAAGAAAAGAGAAATTTTTGTAACTAATTCACCATATACATACTTACAACAAAGAAGGAGATGAGTATGATTTTTTACCTTGAAAAACCTTGATTTGCACTTCTAAGAGGGTGGCCAAAATTTAGAGAGTGTTTTCTTTAGGAGTTATGTTTTTTTTTTTATTATTTTTGCAAAAACAAAGAAAATTGCACATCTTTTTGTTTATATATGCAAATTGAGTGGTGGTGATTTAATCACACTCAATATAATGGCTAGGATTTAATCAAAATGGATGGCTATGATTTAATCAAGTTGAATGCCTAAGATCTCATCTAGGTTAATGATGTTCATTATATGGTGTGGAAAGAGCAAACATAAAAGTAGACTTTGGTGTAGGAAAAGTGAGAATTCAAGTTAGAAAAGGACTTAACATAGTAAAGAATGGTGGCTTCCAAGTTAAAATTAATGGCTAGATCTTCCAATATCAAAATTAACCTTAGTTAACCATTCTTAACTCTATTTAAATGTATACTTACCTATTCATAGGCCTTGTGGGCTGGCAATTCTAATGGGCTTGGTCGTTGGAGTTAAAGGCCCATTAACAAATCCATATGTGCACATTTCAAACTTGGTAACTTAATACATTTTCCATTTAATTTCTTTCACTTTGGTATAGATATTTCTAACTTCTAATATCACTACACACTTTAGACATTGCTAGATAAATTCTATACACATTATAATGCACATTTACTAGCCCTTTAGTAACATTGTTTAGGTTTGTACATCATGTAGGCTCATTGGGTCAAACTAATATTAAATTCTATTGTACTATTGTAATTTTGATTGAAATCAACTTCTCATGTCACTGTTATTATCTACCAATGACTTAGGAGATGTGATGCCTATTCGCTAGCACTTTAGATTTGGATTTCAAATAAATAATTAAGATAGTCACATTAAGTCAAACTCAGTTTAACTTTCATTTTATCATAAAAGTGCTTATCAAAATTGATTTCATTCTTTACTCATTGTCACATTATTCATTAAAATTACTTCTTATGGTACTCTTTTGATGCTTAATATGCTAGAAAGGCTTTGAATGGTATAGTAGATGAACATTATAGTCCCACTTTTACTAACTCTAATAGGTTAGGGAAACTTGGGTATTACATTCTACCCCCTTTAGAAAAGTCATCCTTAAATTTTCAAAATAGATACTCTTGATTCATATGGCAAATGATAATACTTAGTTATCCCTATGAATTTTCTACCAATTTCTTACTATCTTAATTATTCAAATTTTTCTGATAATTCCTTTTAATAACAACTCTTATATCATAAGATCCATTATGAAATTGATGTTAACTCAATTTTCCAAACTAACAAATATGTAATATCTCTTTTGCACTTTGCATACTATAAGTCTATTTCCTCATGTCAAACTTATCATAACTTAAGAATTCTTAGAGTACTATATAAATATCTTATTATTTCATTCTAAACCTCTAGAAGATTAATTTAAAATGCTATAATCCTGTGTCCGGTGGTCATGGTCACTCTTAATACTCATTACAATTACAAGTACCATTTCTTTAGACAAATTATTTCCATTTCTGCTCTTCACTTATATTGAAGAATTCATTCCATAATTAATCAATCCTTAACCACATATGTCTATAAGGAATTGATTATTTATTTTTTAACCATATATGTCTACAAGGAATTGATTATTTATTTTATCAAACCAAATTTTCAATCAATTTGTCCTCTGTTAAAGCTTTTTCTACAACTTTGATCATTTTATCATCTTTTGAAATGTATAATAACCATACAATATATGCATAGTTATTTACAAATGAAAAATAAAACAAAGCTCATTGTAAATCTTTCATTAACTTGTATGTCCTATCTCCACATACCAATTTTGCAATTTTACATTGAATCTTTATAATTTCATAGGATCTCAAATTAGTATATACATATTCTTATATTCTTTATCATTACTAATTGTCTCAATTACTCCAAAATTTTAATATTCTTGTCATTTTTATACTTGCTCTTGTATACGTCTATATACACACTTATACAATCAGATATAGTTATTTCCTTACATGCATAGCTCATCTTCACACTTATGAGCATTATCTTTTACTTTAAATTTAGAACTTGATTCTTTTTCACTTTTTCCTTAATTTCATCAATTGCAATTCCTTGTGCCTTGAGTCTTGTATTTCACTTGTGACTTTCAACTTTACATAAGATGATTTAACAATATTCATGCTTCATCTTCCTTTAACCATAATCCTTTGTTAGGCAATTATTTCTAATTTCTTAATAATAGATCTCATTGCACATTATCACATGGAGGGGCTACTTATTGATTTCCTATTTAAAGTATCAATTATCATATTGATTATATTAAGGCGATAAGATATCTATTGTCAACTATGAATAATTCTATTCCATCTCATACCTTACTCCTTCTCATTTTACTTAGTAAATTTATCACAATAAATCTCATGTAATTGCACTACTATTCTAATCCAACTCCTTTTCAATTCCTTGTATCCTATAGTTTGAAATAAGCTTTTATAACCTAATTTGTCACTTAAAAATCACTATTATCCATTCCAAATAACCTTAGATAATGTCAAAATAAATTTTAGAGCAATCCTTTATACCAATCAAAGAGAGGCTGAAACATTACTCTTATGTTCCCTTAGGTGAGCTTCATGCTTTTCTTACTTATTTTCACTTGTTAAACTTTGTGTTCCCAAGTCCAAATTCTATACATTATCAATTTATATACAAAATCAAATATCTCCTACTTTATTTTTCTTATGGGAATCCATATAGGTGAAAGAAAAGAGAAATTTTTGTAACTAATTCACCAAATACATGCTTAGAATAAAGAAGGAAGGAGATGAGCATGATTTCTTACCTTGGAAAGCCTTGATTTGTATTTCTAAAAGGGTGGCCAAAATTTAAATAGTGTTTTCTCTAAGAGTTGTGTGATACAAACCCCAAGTATATTAAACTTGAGACCTAATTATCTTTACACTTGGAAGTAACTCCTTGGAAAGTTAAATCAGGTTTTCCCCAAGTCCGCAACCCAAATCCAACCCATGATAGAGCACTTTGGAATATGATCACCTTTGGATATGATCTCTGCAACACCATACCAACTCGTGAAAGAGAACCTTGGAATAAATATGCACAAAGTAATTAGCTTTGATTGTATGAACTTGATTCAAGCAAGAATCAAAACTAAGAGATCACACTCTTAAGAAAATTGAATTTTATTAATCATAACTTAACTTGTTTTACATGAATGGTTGAGTTTATATAGAGGCTCAACGCTAAATTAGAATCAGCTAAGGATTAGGAAATCTTCCAATTTAATGATTAAAGATTCCTAATTAGAACTAATTCATAAATAACAACTAAGTTAGAACTGAATTCTAAAACAAGTTAGGAATCCTTCCTATACAATAAAAGCTATTTCCTAACTAGAAACTAAAATCTAATTAATTAAACTATAAAATTCGGATGGGTCTTTGACCTAACATAAAATAGGCCCAAAACTAATTAAAACATGAAAATCAAGTAGTTTAAACAACTCTTGGGTTGTATACATAATATAGGAAACCCAAACACTAAATAAAACATGATAAAATGAATTTGAAAGGCCCAAATATAGAAGATCCAATTTGAATGAAGAATGGCAGCCTTGTAAACACTTGAATAGATTAGGCCCAAGCAAATTGGAATGTAATTTGGCCTCTTCATCTTGACATTGGGCTTGAATAGATTGATAAACCCTTGAAGCTTCCTTGAATACAATTGGATCCATATGCAAAGCTCATGATCCAAATATCCTTGATTGATTTATAGGAAACTTCATACAACCTTATTTTCTTCTTGAATGATCCATTAATCATGCACAATGGTTGTATTGCATGCCTTTGTAAGCTATCTTAATAGAAATGACAACCTTGAAAAACCTTCTTAAAATCTTTATCATGCATGTATTCATGAGCTTCTTGCAAGGTATATGGATTCTCATCATTCCCTCCCTCCTCAAGATTATTCGTCCTTGAATCTTGACTTAAGCACTTGGTAGGTAATGCATTGCTTTTATCACCTCTTTTCTTCTATGAAAGTTCTTCTTTAAAATCCTGAAAAAGAGAAACAAAACTAAATAAAGAAAATTCAAGCTTGTTAGTGTTAGAAAACAAAACATCCTTGATACTTTCTTTTTCAACTACGCTTACTTGTTTTCTCTCTTCACACTCAGTCTTTTTATTTGAACTTTCTATTATTTCCTTTCTCTCATTTGAAAGTTCATTTTCTTCCTCGCTTACTAATTCTTTCTTTTCACACTCATTCTTTTTCTTTTCACTCTCTTTCTTTATGCACTCTTTGTCTTTTATTTCATTATTTACAACAAAACCAGCTTTATTTTCAACAACTATTTGAGGAGGATCATAGATTGGGATTTCTTCATGTTTAATAACTTCTTCAACCTTTAATGAGGACTCTTCACTTGTAAGCTCCAAAGGTTTTAAGTCATCTTCATGAGTCACTTCCACAGTTTCATTTTGCACATTGCTTTCCTCCTTTTTGAAATTCTCATCACCTTCATTCTCCCTTTTTGATACACTCAATTATGTCACTACAAGCTCAACAACACCATTTTGTCTTTGAAGTTCTTCCTCTCTTTTTCTTTGTATCTTCACTCGATCTTCATACAATTCTTATTAAGAAAGAGGAGCAAGGGTAGTATGCTTACCATCTTTTAGTGGAACTTTATAGTGGTTAGTAGATTTGATGTGTTTTGCTTGACTAAAACATATCCATGGCTTTCCAAACAAAACATATGTCACATTCATTGGTACAACATCACACCAATCTTCACATTTATACCTTCCTAGAGAGAATGAAACTAAAACTTGCTCTTTAATCTTGACATATTTATTCAACAAATACAATGAGTGTGGCCTTGGTTGCTTTCTAGTGGGAAAATTTAATTTCTCAACTAGCTCAAGGTTTGCAAAATTGACAACACTCAATCTATCAATGATCATATGGCATACTCTATCTTGGATGCGACATCTTGTATGAAAAACATCATTACATTCTTCATCCTTCAATATCTGCATACCTACTTCTTGCTTGATAGCCATTAATTCTTTTCGAAATTCTTAATCAACTTCCATTGTAAAAAACCTGAAAAGAATGTTAGTAAAGTAAAATAATACCTCACTTCACTCCCTCACATGTTTCACTCAAGTATTGCCACTCAATCACTTGTGTTTTTGCTCAATTTGTTATGGCTTTATCTTTATGAGCTCACACTTAGCCATTTTCCACTCAAATCTCCTATCAAGATTAGTTGCAAAAATCAAATTAACATAATTTTTACTAAGTTACAATGTGAATAAAATCCAAAGACTCAAAATGAAACAAGAAACAAGAAACAAGAAACAAGAAATCCTAATGACACTAGGAAACTGAAAATCCTAATTAAACTAGGAAAACAAAATTAGAATTTTGACTAAGGAAATTAGAAATAGAAATCCTAATTGAAATTGGAAGATAAAAGTTAAAATCCTAATAGAACTAGGAAAACAACATAGAAATCCTGGTGGGATTAGGAAACCTAATGAGACACGAACAAGAATTGAAACGAATTAGCAAGAAATCAGAATGAAAATAGGATTAGAAAAAGTCAAACCAAAATTTGGAAAGGAGTAGGAAACCAATCCTAGCTTGTTTTGGAAGGATGCTTAGACTTGGTGAAACTCCTTGTAGAACGCTGAAATCTTTAATTCTCCTTGTATAATCTTGAAAATCAGCTTCTTTTCTTGTCCTCTTCACTTTAGGAACTAAATAACTTCTATAAGTAAACCAAAAAGTCAGATTTCAACTCTTTTTACTTCTTTTTCTTTTTTTTTTTTGTGGACGAATTTTCCTTTTTTTTTTTTTTTTTGCTTTTCTTTTAAATTATGATTTTCTCTTTTTTTTTTCTCATTCTTTTTTTTTTAATAATTAAAACAACAAGTTGAAGGAAAATTAACAAATAAAGCAAAGATCAAATACAAGAAGCCAAACCGAATTTGAAGTCTTCAAGCTTGTGATTGATGAATCCTCTACTTCCTTCTTATTGAATTCAAATTGATTTCCAAGTAAGTATGGATGAATTTGACTTCCAACACTTAAATTTCAATGAAACACAAAGGATATGAATAGGATAGAAAACAAAGAAACAAAAAGACACAAGCAGAATTGGGTAGACGATCTAGGAATTTTTTTTTCTTTTTAATCTAGGAATTTTTTTCTTCTTTTTTTTTTTTTTGAATTTTCAGACCTGAAATAATAACAAACATAATTAATGAGATGACAACGAAGGAATTTAACAAAAAATGGAAAACATAAATAAAATGGAAGGATATAACTTGATTTCAAGCCTAAGCTTTGATACTAAACTGATACAAACCCTAAGTATATTAAACTTAAGACCTAATTATCTTTATGTTTAGAAGTAACTCTTTGGAAAGTTAAATAAGGTTTTCCCCAAATCCGCGACCTAAATCCAACCCATGATAAAGCACCTTGGAATATGATCACCTTTGGATGATGATCTCCATGACACAATACCAACTCGTGAAAGAGAATCTTGGAATAAATATGTACAAAGTAATTAGCTTTGATTGTATGAACTTGATTCAAGCAAGAATCAAAACCAAGAGATCACACTCTTAAGAAAACTAAATTTTATTGATCATAACTTAACCTGTATTACATGAATGGTTGAGTTTATATAGAGGTTCAACCCTAAATTAGAATCAGCTAAGAATTAAGAAATCTTCCAATTTAAGGATTGAAGATTCCTAATTAGAACTAATTCCTAAATAATAACTAAGTTAGAACTGAATTCTAAAATAAGTTAGGAATCCTTCCTATATAAGAGAAGCTATTTCCTAACTAGAAATTGAAATCTAATTAACTAAACTATAAAATTCGGATGGGCCTTTGACCTAACATAAAATAGGCCCAAAACTAATTAAAACATGAAAATAAAGTAGTTTAAACAACTCTTGGGCTGTATACATAATATAGGCAGCCCAAACACTAAATAAAACATGATAAATTAAATTTTAAAAGCCTAAATATGGAGGGTCCAATTTGAATGAAGAATGACAGCCTTGTAAACACTTGAATAGATTAGGCCCAAGCAAATTGGAATGTAATTTAGCCTTTTCATCTTAACATTAGGCTTGAATAGATTGATTAAGCCCTTGAAGCTTCCTTGAATACAATTGGATCCATATGTAAAGCTTATGATCCAAATATCCTTGATTGATTTACAGGAAACTCCATACAACCTTATTTTCTTCTTGAATGATCCATCAATCATGCATAATGGTTTTATTGCATGCCTTTGTAAGCTATCTTGATAGAAATGACAACCTTGAAGAACCTTCATGAAATCTTTATCATACATGTATTTGTGAGCTTCTTGCAAGGTATATGGATTCT
Source organism: Reutealis trisperma (assembly GCA_947687605.1). Lineage (NCBI taxonomy): Eukaryota > Viridiplantae > Streptophyta > Magnoliopsida > Malpighiales > Euphorbiaceae > Reutealis > Reutealis trisperma. The sequence goes on from CANTUT010001973.1 coordinate 28,456, forward strand.
CATCATTGTGTTTTTGTGATGGCTTTTGCAAAAATGAAGAAAATTGCACATCTTTTTGTTTATATATGCAAGTTAAATGGTGGTGATTTAATCACACTCAATCCAATAGCTAGGATTTAATCAAAATGAATGGCTATGATATACTCAAGTTGATTGGCTAAGATCTCATCTAGGTTGATGATGTTCATCATATGGTATGGAAAGAGTAAAAATGATTGTAGACTTTGGTATAGGAAAAGTGAGAATTCAAGTTAGAAAAGGACTTGACATAGTAAAAAATGGTGGCTTCCAAGTTAAAATTAATGGCTAGATCTTCTAACATCAAACTTAACCTTAGTTAACTATTCTTTAACTCTATATAAATGTATGCTAATCTATTCATGGGCCTTGTGGGCTAACCATTCTAGTGGGCTTGGGCTTTGGAGTCCAAAGGCCTATTAACAAATTCATATGTGCACATTTCAAATTTTGTAACATAATACATTTTCCATTTCATTTCTTCCACTTTAGTATACATATTTCTACCTTCTAATATCACTACACACTTTAGACATTGCTAGATAAATTCTATACACATTTGTGAGGCCTCGCCCTAGCATCGGCCTAATCCACTAGAGGGAACCTGTCACATCCCAACCTTATGAGATACGACAGTCCTAGAACATAGGGAGACATAAGGTCACCCACACCCGTAGAACCCATTAACATATAACAATCATTCCTAGGATCTTACTGAACCTCTTTCCTTATCTCATTTAAGACATTTAGATAAATACCATAATTGCGGAAGACTTAAAATGAATCACTTCATATAAATCCATAAGGAAAATAATATAAATCTTGATAAGTATCAATCAACATTCCTGGAGCATCTAAAGGCAAGACTTCATAAACATAGCATTATTGATAACTCGAATAACGAATTCCCTAAGCGAAGTAAAGTGCTTGAGCCATCACCTTGCCACCTCACATTTGCTCAGCTGGAACCACATAAGGAAAAAAGGGTGAGATAGATGATCTCAATGAGTAAACAAAAAGGCACATACATTATCACATATTCCTTTGAAAGGAAACATATAGCTTATACACATAGTTCATGATTTATAACTCATGAATCAGGTTGCAATTTAGCAAGGGTTCAATTGGGTAAGTTTGCAGAAATCACACTTATAACACGTAAAGAGTGAAGACTATTGCTCAATTCACTTGAAACACATAGAGGAGAGGTGGCCTTTGCCAAATTCCAACTCCTATCATGTGGAAAGCGTGAAGCTGATTAGGCTTCATGGCTAGAACCGCGCCTTCTAGCTGAGGTGGATACATTACTCCTATCCATCGGGTTAAGACCATGTGCACAGGTTCCGATGATTACCCGCATCGGCACGAGGATTCTGCATAAAGGGTAAAGGTACCATAGCTAAAGCTATTGGTAAACACAATTAACAATATCACATAAGGCAACAATAACATGTAATTCAATATCAATAGTAGTTTGGCTTTCAACAAAAAGACAATGAAAGTGTAGTTCTAGAAAGAATATAAGTTAGGGTGTTAATCAAAAGAAGTTCTCATTGGATAAACAAAATAGTTTTGGACCAAATGTCCTTTAGCAACCCAAACTTGACAAAGAAATCATATAATAATATTTTAAAAAAAATGGAAAAGAACTTGGGTTTCAAAGATCATAAATGTTCACATATCAATATATCACATTCTTATAACACAACATGATGTTGTTCACATTTGTAATAAGAATATTGCGTTTACTCACCTTGGGGTTCCTTTGCTCTTAGTACACGTAGTCCCTTTGCACTTATAAAGCCCCTCAAACTCTAACATAATATTTGATTTAATACTTAGTATTTATTTACTCATGATGCTCCTATCCCATAACTACCCATGTACATATAGCATACACATACACTTAGAGTCCACACATAGGTGTACTCATCACTTGCACATAGCTCGTTGACTTAAAAGTCTTGTATACTTAGGCCTTATAGGCTCACATGAAAACACATTGCAATCATATCAATACCCTTTTAAGGTCATCACATTATCATTACCTCAATATCAATTCACTTGTCAATTATCCTAGTTCACCTTACACTTCCATACATGTCAACTTAACAATTAATCCTTCAAACATCATACTTAACTCTTATGATCCCTTTTACTTCATTAACTCATAATCATATGTCCATCATCAATTCATCATAACTCCTAGTTCCAATTTCCTCAATCACATTTGCATTCTAATCAAAATACAAGGTTAAGATACCTTAAGTATACCTTAAGTATACTATAATACATTTAAGCTTATCTAGGATCATACCTTCAACTAACATGCAATTTCATCATCTACTATACATACATACATGTCAACAATCACCAAGACACATCACATAAAATTTATAAACATTTGGACACAATTGTTCATGTAGGCCGAATGCACAATAAAGGTAAAAACCAAATTCTTCTTCTTTTTGTGCTTTCCGTTTATTTTAGAAATATGTAAAAACATGGTTTGAACTAAGATTTTTCATGTAAACATAACAAAAATCATTCTAGAATATAAATTCATAGGAATTGGCCACTATTGGTGTCATTAATATATAAAAATTCAATCTTTTGCATTATAGTGCACAAAACATAAGTTTTCTTATTTTCGATATTTTTCAGTCATTTCAGAAATATGCAAACAGGTTGTTTAAACCATTATTTTTCATTCAATCATTGAAAATATCAGTTTAGAACACATTCCTTCATGAATCGGCAGCCATAGATAGGGTTTGTACAAAAAAATTCCAAGTTTAAAGGCTTAGGTGAAAATTCATGAGTTTCTGTGCTTTTCGCGCATTTTATTCATTTCAGCGATAAATAGACACATGATTCAAATCATTATTTTTCATCTAAACAAAACAAATATCATATTAGAACACCAATTCATACAAATCAGCAGTCATATATTCATGAAAGAATAAAATTTTCTAATTTCCAAGTTCTAACACGAAAACCTTGAATTCCTTTGTTTTTCAAAACTTTTTGGTCATCACAGAAATATGCAGAAATATTATTTAATCCAATATTTTTCATCAACACAAATCAAAAATCAGTTTAGAATACAAACAAGTACAAATCGGCCCCTGCCTTATGATGTTTATGCAATAAAATTTTGATTTTAAGTTATCGAATTCACCTTTGGAGAAATCTTGCGGAAAGAATCGTGTTTTCGGTAGAAAATAAATTTTCTCTCCCAAAAATCCACTCAAACAGAATTGAATCTGTAAAAATCAATAATCAAATAGTTCAAAATAATTTTCCCATAATTTATTTCATAGAAATCAGTTTAGAAATCAAAAGAGAATAAAAATTTACGATTACGGTCACAAAATCACGAAACGGTAAAATGTTTTCGATATTTCGGTAGAGAGAATTATTTTGAGAGGTTTTTCTGCCAAAATACAGAAAGAATAAGGGAATGGCTGCTGGAAACCCTTGTTTGGCCGAAAATTAGAATATATATTAGGGTTGGAGTGGAATTTCCACTATTACCCTTAATGAAATAGGTTAGGAGCATTTTTGTGTAGTAGGCTTTTGGGTATTTGGGCTTTTTCTTTAAAAATTTCGGCTGAATGGATTTAAAATAAAAATAATATTTTTTATTATCAATTCTGGACATTTTCCTCAAAAATATTTATTTAAAAATATTTTTAAAATACCCATAAAATTATTTTATGCTTAAAAATTGTCTTATGCATGAAAAATCATTTTATTTAAAATAAATTCTTTTATGCAAATGCACTTCATGTAAATCATTTATTTCACAATGACAACACATATTATGCATATTAAAATTAATTTAAATTGCCACATACTCATCAATTACTTAGATCATAAATTTTCATACAAGCACACACTTAACCTTATAGATTCTAATTCAAGCAATTTATCACGAAAATTCCTAGGGTGGGTGTGGGTTGTTACAGAACCGATATGCTCATTTAAGTTTAGACTCATGATGGAACCCTCGAGTTTAGATTTAGTTGATTTTCAAAATGATTTTTGGGAGTTGCCACCTTAATTTATTTTTGAATGGGAAAATTAAGGAAAAACCCAATTGACTATAATTCATTAATTTTCAATTAATTTACTCAAGGATAAAATCACTAGCCTCGAACCAGGTTGAGTTTGGGGACTAGGTTTTTGATTTTAAATAATCTAAATTTGGCTCTTAAGTTTAATTTGACTTAAAAATTAATTTCATGAATGACAAATATTATATAACATCAAAATTAATGCATGAGCATAATATGAGTGCAATGAGAAAAATTAAAATGAAACATTCATAAATTACATTAATTAAAAAAGGGGAAAGGAGATTGATTGGGATTTGGATTTGAGGTCTAGATATAGATTCCAAAAAATTGCTTAAGTATCGATTGAATGGAGATCAAAACCCACGTAGTTTGTTCCACAATTAAGTGGAGGGTTTTAGGAGTTGATCAGAATAATTTTGGTTCGGGTGTTTTGAGAGTGAGGAAAAAGGCTGATACCTTTGCTTTTGGCAGGCGAAGGGTTTTACTGGACCAAAGTTTCATTTTATTAGGACCGAGTGATTGGATTGATTGAAAGATTAATTAATTAATTAAAATGATTGATTAACTAATTAATATGATGAAAAGGATGGATGGATGAATTAATTAAAAAGATTAGTTAATTGATTTGGAGGAAGGGTGGATTAAGGAAAATGATTGATTTGATTTTGAAAAGTGATTAATTAATTAATTAATTAATTAAGTGAATAATAATAAAAAAGAGTTTTAGTTAATTAAAAAGATTAATTAACTTAGTTAGGGTGAGATAATTAATTAATTAATTAATTAAAAAGATTAATTAATTAATTAGATAGTGGTTGAAGAGAGAAGTAGAAATGAATTAGAGGATAGCTATAAATTCTAACTCAAGGCGTGTTTGAAATGAGGAAATGGAAAGACTATTTATAGGAAAATGATGTAAGGGTAATTTGGGAAGTGAAAATGTGAAAAGACATAAAGGATAGAGCTAAAAAATACTTTTAAAAAAAATCATATTGAGGGCATTTTGGACTTTTTAATTCAGGCAGGGGGACAAGCTCACATGGATCCGCACCACTTTTAATGCTTTCCAAGTCTTCTTCCAGTCAATTTTTTGGTGTTTTGGGTCAGTTTTTGAGAATTTCAGGTTAGTTTTTGGAAGTTATAGAGTTCATAAATCTTATTAGTCAGTGTTGATAGGCTCGAAATTAATTTTAGAACAATTGGACAGTCAGTTTGAGAGAAAATCCGGTCAATTTTTAAAAAATATTATCTGACATAGAAGGTCTGATAAGGGTAGAAAAAGTTTCAATGTATAAAAAATTAAGTATCCTCACACTAATGTGATCGAAAGTCCATTTTTTGCTTCAGGGCGCTGCCTCCTTGACCCCTACTAGTTAACCAGCTAGCGGAATCACCTAGTTGTCTCTGTATAGTACACTAATCTTAATAGGTGTCAAGCTATAGCTGGATGATGAGAATGTTAAATTAAGGGTTCAGAACATTATAATGCATATTTACTAGCCCATTAGTAACATTGTTCAAGTATGTATATCATGTAGGCTCACTAGATCAAGCTAAGTTTGACTTCTATTGTACCATTGTAACTTTGATTGAAATCAAGTTCTCATGCCACTATTATTATCTCCTAATGACTTAGGAGATGCTAATGCCCATTCACTAGCACTTTAGATTCACATTTCAAGTAAACAATTAACATAGTCACATTAAGTCAAACTCGGTTTGACTTTCATTTTATCATAAAAGTGCTTATTGAAATTGATTGCATTCTTTACTCATTGTCACATTATTCATTAAAATTACTTCTTATGGCACTCTTTTGATTCTTAGTATGCTAGAAAGGCCTTGAATGGTATAGTAGATGAACATTATTGTCTCACTTTCACTGACTTTAATAGGTTAGGGAAACTTGGATATTGTAATAGACTTTCAGTGACGATTCAAAATCCTATGCTTCAAGGTCATACTTAAACATTATGACTCTTATGGTTTATGAAAGTCTACCTTAAGTCTATATTGGACTTAAACTTATGCTTTGATATCACCTTTGTCACATCCCATTCTTGAGATGTGATGATCCTAGGATAAGGGAGACATAAGGTCACCCAAACCTATAGAACCCCTTAAACACTACTCTAAACTATCACATAGAATTCCCAAGATCATAGCCCAAAATCCATTATCAATATCTCATGTTCATTAGCCATTAACCATACATACTTAAATACTTTAGGATTGATTAGAATTATCATATGTCTTATATCACATCACTACTTATACTTAGTCATGTATCACACTTGTTATACTAATAGTTATAACTTCAAGTTATTACAGGCCATAAACATCATCAGTACAACAATAATCTCCTAATTTAAAATAATAATAACATGATTTCAAAGCTTTATATGTAATATAGAGTCTGCAAAATTGATGATAAAATCTATCTTTGATAGCAGAGCAACCTCCCAAGTGATGAAATGAAACTCGAGATGATTACCTTACTTGATTGACTAGCTCTGCTGAAAAATAAAGATCCACTAAGAGGGTGAGGTAAACTCAGTAAGGACATGATATACTAACATAATATGTATGCGGGTTCAAGTGAGGTAATAGAAATGAATCAAGTATATTCAATGTATCTCATATTGAAAATTTAATAGAAACCTTTAAATTAGAAGCGATATGCTTTCCTCACTATAAATGGAGTGGTAACTTGTGCCTTACCTAATCCTATCACTTGTCATAGTATAAGGCTAATAAGGTTTTATGGCTAGCACCTCCGAACCTTCCTACCTAAGGTCCAAATACACTTACCCTATCCATAGGCCTTTTATCATGTGCACAGGTCTGATATATAACCCCACATCAATTAGAGATTTCTACTTTCAAGAAATCACATGTATACAATATTATATATATATATATATATATACACACACATACATACATGTGCTTGTATATGTACATATACTTGTACATGTGTATGTGTATATATATACATATATATATGAACATTAATTAAACAATATGGCATGCATGGAAATAAATATGCCTCAATGATCCAATAGGACGTCAATAGTGGTCTCATACAATAGTTGAACAATATGGCATATATAAAAGATATTATGCCTCAAGAATTTGGTATGGTTTCGATAATGACTTCATTTGATGATTGAATAATATGGCATATATGAAGAATAATATGCCTCAAGAATTCAGTTAGGGTTTGGAATGTCAATCTTATGTAATAGTTTGGAATTAATGGTTTCATTAAAGGTATGCAATATATTAATAAGCCTAAGGCCTTTAATTGGGAATCCTAGCATAAGAAGAGATATGTTGAGTATGAATATACAATGGAAACACTAGCTAGGATTTCAACAATTTCATATGGCTTTCATATGTCACAAGTGTGGATGCACATATTGATGCTAGCATATCGTGTACTCATTTTATCTCCGTTCCTTATAAAATTTAGCATAATAGAAATGATGCTCCACAACTTCTTGAACATTTTCTTTTCTTTTAGGTTCTATAATCGTTCGCATTACTCGTGTTATTATATAAGTATTCTAAGTAAAGCACTCAATCTCCTTTTACCTAATCCTAATTCTAAAATACCTAACAAATAACAAGGATTGATAATGCAAGTTTAGGCATGGAAAATAATTCACATATATGTATCATATAATTTGCATGCATTTTCACTTTCAAACATTAGAGGACCAATTGGCATGACTACTATTTCTTTATTTTCAAATAGTTTATTCCTAAGTGACTCATTACACATATTATAATCATATTTCATACCTTTCAAATACTAATGCATTTAACTTAATTCATATAAATCATCAAGTCACAGTTTAGTATATCATGTATATCACATATATATACCTATCAACATTCCAAGGCATTCATATGACAATTATCTCTTATAAGCCGAATAGGCCTAAAGTATGAATCTTATACTTTGCTCATTCCCATGTTCCACTTTGTGTAATCAAGTCACCATGTGAGAAATTTATATACTTAATCACAAACAATGGATATATCACAACATATTAGATAAATATATTAATTTCAAAGTATCACTCATTAAAGGCATTCACAAAATGTGTCATGACCTTGCTATACTATTCATGCTATATCTTGACTTATACTAATCCAAAAAATTTGGTTCATTTTGCAAATAATATTAGACACATGCAGCAACAACATATCCAAATTTCAATTCATTTGCAACTTTACAGTCTATGGTGGATTTCTAATGGCATGTCTATTTTTGCACTAAGTTAAATTGACATTTGTTCAATCTTTTTATTATAACTCATAATTCTTAAGTCTTCTTTCTAATTCCTTTTACAAAGTAAAAGTATACATATAAAGGGTAAAATTATTAGTTTTCATCTTGGTTCAATTTTGCCTCTAAAATTCTCAAATTAGAAGCCCTAATTCAAGTTGCAGGTTTAACCTGGGTACAAGATCAGTCTTGATATAAGCTTTATATCTCATTTTATACCTAGAATCTTTCCATGACCTTTCACAATTTGATCCTTCAAATATCAAGAATTATTTCATTAGTTTTAGGTTTTCCTTGATTCACCTCTAACATCCTCAATTCATGGGTATTATTCTCATATTGCAAACTTAGTTAGTATGTAGGGTTGGACTGACCCTTCTCCACTAATTTAGCTGTAACTCACAATTCACAATTCCAATGGCTAAATTTCTTTCATAATTTTAAATTATACATACAAAGGACCACTTACTTAGTTTTTAAGCTTCCATTAAATATGAATCTATTATGCTCAGATGTAGGGCTTAATTTCTATGTTACTATTAACTTAGAATACAAAGGTAGTCCTACTTCAACCTCAATATCTCCCAATATATTAAAAATTTACTCAAATTCTTTTAAATCTTCTAATTGACAACTTAGGCTACATTTTCTCAGTTTTTATCCAAGCCAAATTCGAACTCTAAGGTACTCCAAATAGAGGCTTGATTTTTAGGTACAAAGGTGTTTGCAATCTCAACACAAACCTATGTTTCTAATCACCTTTCATATTAAAATTTCACATGATCAATTCACCATTTTATGCTCATCTATTATGATTCATCAATTATTTAAATTAAACAAGTTTCTCTTTTTAAAGAAGAGTAGGAAAATGAGAAGAAACTTCAATCAAACAAGAAAATAACAAGGAACCATACTAAGCATAAAAAATGGAAAGGATTTTATGAAGGAACTACCTTGAAAAATCCTCTTCCTGTAATTTCTTCTATGGTGGCCAAACCCTAAGTCTAATGGTGATTAGGTTTTTTTTTTTTTTTTTTTTTTTTTTTTTTTTGTGTTTGGAGAAAATGAGGAAAAAGAAGAAGAAAACGATACTTATTTATGGTAGGTGGATGATTAGGGTATTCACTTGATGAGTGACAATAGTGCCCTTAATAAAGGGTGTAAAAAGTTTATAGAATCATTTCAAATGGTCTTTTACATAATAGTGACAATTTGGGACATAATATTGATAATTTGGGTAAGAGAGTTTTGAATTTTAATGGAGACTCAATCAAATTTCCCTATAGGCAATGATGGCGACATATTCCTAATATTTCTAGGCAAAAAATGTAATGAAAAAGTAGTTCATGTTTTACTCTAAATAAATTTAATCTATACCATATGATGATGAGGTCTACTAGTCACATGTGCACTAATCAATAGTTCATATGATTTTAAATTTCATATAATCAAGCACTTAATCACATAATCACATTAATCACTCTCATCATGATATTAGACATAGAGTAACTAATTATCAGACATAGTGCAATAATATCACAGTGTATTAATCACATAGTGTAATTTAATTATATATAGTTGTGAAACCTCACTTGAATGTCCTTCCCTCGCTCGGGGAAATATACCTAAGGAAAGGCAGAGTGATTTTCAAGGAGGTTATGGAACGAGTTTCAGTGCTCATGTTTGGAATGGCTATTGTTCGAAAATTTGATTTTTGATTTTGAAAACTGATTTTGGGAGTCACCAGCCTAATTTGTTTTAAATGGAAAAAAATTAAGGAAAAATCCAGTTGACTCCATTTCATTAATTTCTTAATTAATTTATCAAAAGATAAAATCACTAATCTCGAATCAAGTTGAGTTCAAGGACTAGGTTTTTAGTTAAATGATCTAAATTTGGCTCTTAAGTTCAATTTGACTTAAAAATTAGTTTCATGAATTGTGATTATTAGATGATAATTAAAATGTAAGAGCATGGCATAGTTATGAAATGCATGATGGAATTTAAGAAATAAAGCAAATAAACATAGTGTTCCCTCTAGTCCTTATGAATTCTAGGGGAACCACATAATCGCTCTTTGACTCCAAAGTAATCAAATAAATAATTAGACAAATTCTCTTACAAAAAGTGTAAAAATAGATAACTACAATTGAAAGTAAATGGAAAATGGAATTAATTTGGAATTGGATTTGTGGTTTGGATTTAAATTCCAAACTTGTCTACGTACCCTATTGAATGGGGATTAAAACCTATGTAGTTCATTACACGATTAAGTGAAGGAGTTTAGGGATTGATTAATTTGATTTGGGTTTATAGGTGAGAGGAAAAGTCTGATATTTTTGCTTTTGGTGAATAGAGGGTTTTACCGGATTAGAATTATGCTTTTATCGGGAGTGGGTGATTGGACTAATTAGGGGATTAGTTAATTAATTAATTAAAATAATTAATTAACTAATTAATATGATGAAATGGATAGATAGATTAATTAATTAAAATGATTAATTAATTAATTAGGATGAAAGATGGATTAAAAAAAGGATTAGTTTGATTTTGAAAAAAAGTGATTAATTAATTAATTAAAAAGATTAATTAATTAATTAATTGAGTGATTAATTTTAATTTTGAAAAAGAGTTTTATTTAATTAAAAAGATTAATTAACTTGGTTAGGATGAGATAATTAATTAATTAATTAATTAATTAGAGAGTGGCTAGAGGAAGAAGAAGAAAATGAGCAAATGGATAGCCAACCTGCAAGTGTTCAAGGGGGTGAAGAATGAAGGGAAATGAAGCTATTTATAGGAAAAGTGGCTGAGGATAATTTAGGGATTGAAAAAGTGAAAAGACTCAAAAGGGGAAGAGCTAAAAGGAGCTGACAAGGGCAAAATGGACATTTTGGAGCAGAAGGGGGACCATGGAGCATATCCGTGTAGCACCTAGTGTAGATCCGAGCTAGGTTGGCATGGCTCCACGTGGCAGCTTTTTTATTTTTTTATTTTTTGAGATTGATATTGGTTTATATTGGAAAATTGGTTATCTGGGTAGCAATTACTTGAAGTCTAAAATTTTCTTTTGGGGTGCTGCCCCAAACTCTTGCCCACTAATCGGTTAGCTGGATCCCGTACAAGCTATTCATAGCGCACTAAATTAATAAGTGTTAGGTTGTGGCCAAGTGATGAGGGTGTAAAATTAAGGGTTTTCAACAGTATAGAAATTAATGTAGGCATAGTGTCCAAATAGTATAGATACTATGTAAAAATTATACAGGGTGCAAGCTATTACAACTATTTGGTTCAAATTTTTTCAAAATAATATCCATTTCGACTCACTTAATTTTAATTTGACTTTAATGCATCACTTTGTATAATAAAAGGTCCTTACCTAATATTAGTTCCTTAGGAAAACATCTTGGATGACGAGTAGCATTGGCTCAACAACTCTTTTTGAGTATCTTGGGAGATAGCAAAAGCATCCCACCTAGCAACTCTAATCATTTTGATGGTGTAACGAGCAATCCATACTATTTGAACCATGAGAAGCTCTTTGACTTATGTGTGGTTAGATATATAAATGCTCTAGTGGGACGGGGATGAAGGAATATTGGGTGTAAATTAAGCAGAAGCAATATGATAGGTGAAATTTCAAACATTTTAAAATTTCACTTTAACTCAAATGGGTCTAATAATCATTCAAGTAATCATCTAATTAATGTGTAAAACACATATGAAGGAAAGAAAAGCAAGTGGTAATCAAATTACCTTTTGAAGCCTAACAACTTTGATTCTTCTTTCTTTTTCAAAAGCTTCCTAATTATTGAGCCTTTAGATCATCCACACTGGGCTCCACCTCTGAGGTTCACTTTGATTTGTTTAGATGTTCTTAATTCCCTCTCTCAGTAGCCCAATTAGTTTTAAGATCTTCTTAAACAAATCTTTGGTGATTTCATTTCTTTTTATTGCTATGGAAAGATCTTTTTAATTCAAGAAACTTTTGTTCCTTCATAAAAAACAAAGAATAAGAAATTTGAAGAACACTTCTTTTAATTATTTTCTCTCAAGAATTAGTTGCTAAGTTTTTCTTAATTGAAAAGATGTTCATCAAAACCCTTAAAACAAAATAAACACCATTATATTCTATATATGGCCAATAACTCTTTGTTGGACATAAGGAAACATTTTAGATATTTAAAATGTTTTTAACTTTAAGCTTAAATGGAAAAAACCAACTTACCCCTTATGGTTTATGATAACTTCCATTAAGCTTTAAACAGTTAAAAGATCATTTTGACCTTGGTAGACTTTCTCTAATCCCTTAAACTCATCATATGTGCTTTAGGGTTATAGAAATTCTCTAACCCTTAAATTGCCTTTCTCAATTTCTCAAATGGACTTGGGCCATTTAGGGTTTTGTCCAAAACTCAAAATTAATTCTTTTAACTTATCCACAGTTTTAATTAATTTAATCCTTCTTATTTATATCACTTATAAATTAGGATTTAATTAATAAGAAATCATTTTGGATTTAAACTTTAAGACATGCTTGGGTCTTCGTAAATTTAATTACAAGTTCAATCCTTTTACCACTAATTAATTAATCAAACACTTTAATTAATTATTATGTTAGACCTTTTATTCTTGGAGGGTGAATACTTTTGGGTCTATGATTTTCTAAGTTCATGTGTAATTAGCAATAGGATTGAGAAAATATTTTTTCGTACTATTGTGAAATTCTTATTTCACCATTAGTCCCATAAGTCATGAGTGACGCCTAGCATAGCATATTATGACTACCTAATTAGAATGAATGTAAGTATTTAATTACTTATTCATTTTATGAACCATTGATTACAATTAACGTATACTAAAATACTTCATTACGAAATCTAAATCTTAGCTAGGGTTATAAATTTGTCAAACCTTAATATGCTTTGATCATATGTCTATATCTTGATTATAATTCTTGATAAAATTGATTCCTACTAGATACACTTTTTAGTGACTTTTACTACCTCGGCCAAGGATTTGATCATCAAGAATAATCATGCAGTATAAGATTTCTTCATTATTTATTCAAGTTAATGAATTCTCTCTTAGTGATCACTTACCTCTATACATAACTAGTTAGAACCATTACATACCATATACCTTTACTTGAATAGCATTAGTATGTAAGCAGTAATAAACTCTAACTACCAATGAATGAGATACAATGTCCCTTAAGTCAAAGGACTATATGTACAATTATGACCTAGATGATGATTTATTGACTAGCAATAAAACTTCATATTATCATCATCTAATGTCACAATTTAACTATTCATCATATGAATGTCCACATGTTTACAATATTGACAACATTTGTAAAACAACATGATGCTCATTGTCTCTATAATCATAAGTATCACATACTGATTATAGATTATAAACATGAGGGATGATCTTCCAGAATTAATGATGCCCAGTCATTAATCCTATAACCATGAACATTTCAAAGTATTTGTTTAAGAGTAATATGCCATCCATATTCTCAACACTTGAGAATATATCCTATTTTAATATACTTATGGACTACAAATATACATTTAATACAATAAAACAATTTCATGTATAAACATATATTTTCACAACAAGAATACACTAATTTAGCAATGTGAACTAGTACACGACAACGGTGTTGTTATTTAGAGATGCTGTAGCGATGCAAGGGAGATGAAGATGAAGTTAGAAGATTTTAGACCACACTGTGATGCCTTTATAATGGCTTTGGGATGCAAAAGTTTAGCAACATGAAACATGGGTCATTATGGTGTCATTAATGGGGTGCCAAATATTGGCGCAAAGAGTTGTGTCATGTTATCAATGCTTGGTTACATCATTATTTAGTGACACCGCTATCATTATCAAATAATGAGCAAGGATTCACCTCCAATAATGTCTAGAATAGAATTGCTAACCATCATAGAACATTTAGGGTTGAAGAAGGTAATAGAAGAAGGTGTAGTAGAAATCAATGTTTCGATTAGTAAAATATATTGTTGGAAGAAATGGAGCATATTTTGGGATTTGCCTTAGTAGAGTACCAATTTAATTAGGCACAATCTTGAAGTGATGACACAGAGAAGAATTTCTTTGAAAATATGTTCAACACTATTATAAATGTACTCGAAAAAAATAAAAGACACAACTAAAAGTAGATAAGAGTTGAATGAATATTGTTAGTGCCTAGAGCTTGCTATGTCAAATGTCATAGGTAAATATCTAAAAGCTTGTTGCACTTTTCATAAATATTCCAAGTCACTATTGTGTGAATTGCTTAAAAATCTTAAATTCCTATATGGATATGCGTCAAATATGGGCAAATGTGTTGACATGCAGAAGCTAAAGTTATTTGGTATGAAGAGTCATAACTGCTACATGTTTATCCAAAGGTTAGTTTCAGTTGCTTTCCATGAATTATTGCCTCAACATGTGTGAAAAGCAATCATAGAAATTAGCTTATTTTTCAAAAATCTAACATCAACTATCATAAGAGAAGAAGATATAGCTAGACTAGAGGAGGAAATTCTAATTATTCTTTCTAAACTTGAGCGTATCTTCCTACTAATTTTTTTCAATTCTATAGAACATCTCCCAGTCCATTTACCACATGAACCAAGGAGAGCAGGGCTAATTCAATATAGGTGGATGTATCCATCTGAGAGGTAACTCTATACTTAAATGTTTTGTCTAGCACTTCACGCATTTTACACATGAAAATTAATGTTGCATAGTATGAATTTTTTTTAAGTATCTTAAAAAGTAAAAAAACAATGTGAGGAATAATGCTCATGTCGAAGGATCCATAAGTAATGCTTATGTGGTTGAAGAAGCCTTAACATTTTGTTCTTATTACTTTGAGGACCATATCTAAAAGAGGAATCAAAACTATCTATGCCATGATGATGGTATCTTAGATGAAAGAAATGAAGATGAAAGATATCTGTCCATATTTAAATATCCGGGATGATACTTTGGATGATTGAAAATGAGATGGATGATAGATGACGAATACAAGGTTGCCTAAACTTATATTTTACTTAATTGCATAGAAGTTGAACCTTTCATAAAGTAAAATTGAATTAATCTTTCTACACATGGGTATTATGTGTGTATAAGAAGGTGCAAATTTAATTGTTATTTATCTTACACTACAGGATATACAATAACTTTTTAAGGCAAAATTCACCAAACATACCTGATGAGGAAGTGAGTAGAAAACTAGAAACTAAATTTGTTGAGTGGTTTAAATATTATTTGAGTATATTAATAATCTAGTAAAACTCCCATCTACCATATAGAGTTAAGTTCTTTCTAATCGATTTTGTCTACTTTACTTTATAGGCATATTAATAATAATAATGTCGATAATGATTTTATGAAAGACCTCGCCAAAGGCTTATTGACATGTGTTATAACATACACAGGATATATTGTTAATGCATATAAGTTCCAAGTTGAAGGTATTAGTTTTCTAAGAAAGTTTATGAATAGTGGAGTGTGCATAAAAGGGTTAACTACGGTGATTGTGAAAATGATTTTTACGGTAGGGTGATTGATGTTGTGAGGTGGAATATCCTAATTGGCTTATAAAATGCACAATATTGTTCAAATGTGAATGGTTTGATCCCAATCCAAGAGTTAAACTGAAGGTTCATGCCCAGTACAATTTAGTAGATGTAACAATTCACATCTACCCTAGGAGTTTTAGTGATAAATTATTTGAATTTAAGGTTATTGTGACAAATTGTGTGACTATATGAAAATTCATATGTGACATGATTTATGAGTTTGTGACTTGTTAAATTGATTTTAACATGCCTAATATAAATTATTTTTGTGAAAGAAATGGTTTAAATAAAATGCATTAGCATGAAATAATTTATTTTTTGTAAAATGAATTTTCATGCAAAAAATCGATTTTTAAGCATAAAATAATTTTATGAGTATTTTTTTAAATATTTTTACATAAATGTTTTGGGGGTAATTTTAATGAAAATAATAAGAAAAATATTTTATTTATTTTTAACTACCTATAATCAGCCCAAAATTAAATAAAAAGCCCAAATACCCAAAAACCCACTACACCAAAATACTCATAACCTAACTCATTAAGGGTAAACTTGGAAATTGCACCACAAACCCTAATATATGATGAGAATTTTGGCCAGACTAATGTTCCAGCAGCCATCACTCTAATTTTCTGTATTTTGACAGAAAAATTTTCTCAAAACAATTCTCTCTACCGAAATTAAGAAAACACCTTTCAATTTCTTGATTTCGTGACCGCAATCGTAAGTTTTTCTTCTCTTTCAATTTCGTAACTGATTTCTATGAATTAAATTATGAGAAAATTATTTTGAACTAGTTGATTACTGATTTTTACAGATTTAATTCAGTTTGGGTGAGTTTTTAAAAGAGATATTTACTTCTCTACTAAAAACACAAATCTTTCCACGCGATTTCTCCAAAGGTAAATCCTACAACTCAAATAGAAAATTTTTATGCATAGATCATATCAAGGGGGGAAATTTCTTTATCATTGATTTCTAAACTGATTTTTGATGTGTTTTGATGAAAAATATTGGATTAAATTATATTTTTGCATATTACTGTAATGACCAAAAAGTTTCAGAAAACAAAAGAATTCAAGGTTTTTGTGCCAGAACTTAGAAGTTAGAAAATTCTATGATTTCCTGTACATGTGGCTGCCAATTTATGTATGAATGGATTCTAAACTGATTTTTTTTTTGGATGAGAAATAAAAATTTAAATCATGTGTTTGTATATCACTGTAATGAATGGAAAATGCAGAAAGCACGAAAACTCATGATTTTCACCCTAAGCCTTAAACTTTAGAATTTTCATGCATAATTATTATCTATGGGTGCCAAATCATATATGAAGATGTTCTAAACTGATATTTTCTATGATTGAATGAAAAATAATGGTTTAAACCACCCGTTTACATATTACTGTAATGACCGGAAAATACCAAAAACAAGAAAACTCATGGTTTTGTATCTTAAAACCCAAAATTTGAATTCTCATGTATGAGACATACCTATTTCTGCCAATTCATGTATATTAATGTTATAAAATTATTTTTGTTGTGTTTACATAAAAAATCTTGATTCAAACCATATTTTTACATATTACTGTAATAGACGGAAAGTGCGAAAAATGAGAAAAATTCAGTTTTTCTTTGAATAGGGCATTTGGCCTACATTGATATTTTTATTCCAATGTCTATAATTTTTATGTGATGTATTTTAATGATTATTGGCATGTATTTATGTATGATAAATAGTTAAATTGCATGTTGGTTGAAGGAATGACTATAGACTAGCCTAGAGGCACTTTGGTATACTTAAGGTATACTTAAGGTATCTTAACCTTATGTTGTGATTAGAATGTGAATGTGATTAGATAATATGGAAATAGATTTTATGATGAATCAATAATGAATTAGTGGTCTTGAATTTATAAAGAGATTGATTTAAAGAATTGGCCATAAGAGATAAGCATAATGTTTGAAAGATTATTTGTTAAGATGACATGCAAGGAAGTATTAAGTGTACTAAGATGATTGTTAAGGTGAATTAATATTAAGATAATGATATTGTGTTGACCTTAGAAAGGTATAGATATGATTATAATATGTTTTCATGTGGGCCTATTAAGGCTAAGTGTGCAAGACTTTTAAAGTCAGCCTGTTATGTGCAAATGATGAATGCACTTATATGTGCAACTCTAAGTGTATGTGAATGTTTTATGTGCATGGGATAGTTATGGGATAGGATAGCATCATGATTAAATAAATACTAAGTATTAAATTAAATATTATGTTAGAACTTGAGGAGTTTTAGAGGTTTAAAAAGGCTACATGTACTAAGAGCAAAGGAACCACAAGGTGAGTAAACATTATGATGTTGTTACAAGCATAAGCTATCATGATATGTGTACCTTTGACATTCTTGAAATCTAAGTTCTTTCTATTCTAAAATGAAACTCTATGATTTCCTTGTTAAGCTTAGGTTGCCAAAGGATAATTGGTCTAAAACCATTTTTGATTATCTAATGATAATACCTTTATGATTATTACCCTAACTTACATTCTTTCTGGAACTACACTATCATTGTATCTTTTATTCAAAAGTTAAACTGCCATTATTATTGTGATACATGTTATTGTTGTCTTAAATGTTATTGTTATATGTGATTACCATTAGCTCTAGCTATGGTACCTCTAACCCTTTATGCAGAAATCCTCGTGCTAATATGGGTAGTCATCGGAACCTGTACATACGGTCTTAACCCAATGGATAGGGATTGCGTATCCACCTCAACTAGAAGGGGTGGTTCTAGCCATGGAGCCTGATCAGCTTCATGCTTCTTTATGTGATGGGAGTTGGAATTTGGTTTTAGGCCACCTCTCCTCCATGTGTTCGAGTGATCATGGAAATAGCCTCCACTTTATGTGTTATGTGTTATATGTGTGATTTTTGCAACCTTGCTAAATTATAACCTTTGATTCATGAATTGTAAAACATGAACTATGTGTTATAAGCTATGGGTTTCCCTTTTAAAAAGTGATATGTGTTATCATATGTGACATATTGTTTATTCATTGAGATCATCTATCTCACCCCTTTTTTCCTGTGTGGTTCCAGGTGAGCAAATGTGAGGAAGCAAGATGATGGCTCAAGCATTCTACTTCGCTTGGGGATTTCCTTGTTAAAGTCATTAATAATACCATGCTATGAAGTGCTGTCATTAGATGCTCCGAGAATATTTATTTTTGATGTTTATTTTGAGATGTTATTATTATTAAGTTTTTGAGTGGATTATGAATATTATTTCCTTATGGATTCCATGTGAAGTGTCTAATTACTATCTTAAGCAACTAAAGGTTTTCGTATAATGTTTTACGTGAGTTATTGAATAAAGTTTGGTATGATCGTAGGCATGATTTTTATATGTGTCAATGGATTCTACAGGCGTGGGTGACCTTATGTCTCCTCGTGTTCTAGGACCGTCATATCTCAAAAGTTGGGATGTGACAGTAGAAGTCAATAATAGATGAAGATATGCTAGATATGAACCTTTTGTCCTTACCTCACAAGCTTAACAAGTGTATTATTACACAAACCCTAGTTTGTATCATGACAAGCAGGATTAGTACATGGTTATCAAAATCAAACCAACGGGATTTATTGAATTACATGAAAGCTATGTAAATGCAAAGGATGCACGTGAATCCCTACCATTCCAAGAAGATGAAATGGAATTTCATGCCATCAGAGAGGGAGAAGAGCAGGAAGAGATTACATCATTAAATGAACCTGTGGGTGATGAAATTGATATTGAAGATGATGTTATAGTTTTTTATGATGAACCAAAATTAAAAACTCAAATTGATACATCATCATACCAAGAACTGTATCTTCAGGACATTAGCGTGAGCGATTAAAATAGAGGTTTATAAAATTATGTTACATTTCTTAATATAATACATAATCATATATTGTTTTTAACTTTATATTTCATGATATATTCTTTTTTTAAATGTGAATTTATTCATTAAGATATGCATTGACATATATATTGTATCTTTTGTATACTTGTTAAATTTTGTAGGATGAGATATCCATCATTAAACCTAGGCCGTAGAGGGCATAGTGGTTATGGAGTTCTGGGGGGGGTGGTTTTGTTGGGTGAGGTACTAGCGGTCCTCTAGTAACACCTAATGCTCCTGCATTGGAGTCTACTCTATCATCACTTGTAGCTCACCACCCTCAATGTTCATAGGAAGCACTTTTTAGCACCCTTACTGCTAACCATTGATCTTGCAGTGGTGACTGGTGTTGCTGCACCAATGCCTAGCGATCCTACACTACCAACTAGTGCTTTAGTGGGGGCTACTACTGTTGTGCCTTCATCATCTTCAGCCGTTCCTTTAGATGTTGAGACCACCACTTCCACTAGGCGATAGAGGCTTAAACTTAATGAGCATGGACAGTAAGTATATTTATTTATTTTGCTTGTTATTCATTTTTATTGAATTAATTTTTAGAGTAAACCCTCATTTTTTTAAACTATATTTTGCTGAATATAGGTTTTATGAGTCATTCTCCATTGCTACTGAGATTATGTCCTTACTAAAGAAGAAGGTATCTTCGAGTGGGTATGCATAGAAGTGAGTGACGGAGGATGAACGAAACAAGTATTTTGAAGAGTTTAAGGTATAATTTTAATCCATATAGCTTTTTTTTTTCATATACATAATGAAATTGGAATGAATATAGTGTTTTGTTTCTTGAAACTATAATAAATATATAGAATGAAATTGTTATATATATATAGATTGTGTTGAAATTGAAATTGATATTGTTGTTGAATGAATATTTTAAAATTGGAATATATACACTATTGTTCAAATGTGAATGGTTTTTTCAAGGGATTTTATTAAAATTACAGAGGAAACTCTATTGAAATTTCAGTAAAATTTTGTAATGTCTAAATTAAGCCTATTTGAAAATTAATTATTATTAACAATTACTTGTTTCTTTTATAAATTTATTGGGTGAAATTGAATGTTATGGTGAATATTTTGATTTTTTTTTCAAGGGGTTTTATTGAAATTACAAAGGGAACTCAGTCGAAGTTCAGTAAAATTTAATAATTTTATAAGAATTGCATGTGACTATTTAATTATATGCCATATTGGGATATATATAATGTGTTGCCTTTACCCAAAAAAAAAAAAAAGAGTGGGACTTGATCATTGAAGATGCTATTAGGAGCGCATATTATGATTTAGCTATGCGGCAATACAATGATATGATGTATAAGAAGCGAAAATCGAGAAAAGAAAGACCACCTCATGTTTCGAAGGTTGTTTAGAAAGAGTGGCAAAAGAACTAGAACAATGAGGAATATAAAAAAAATTTCGATACAACTACCGCTAATAGAAAAATAGAAAAAGGTGGATGGGTAATGGTCCTTCTCCTCATACAAGTGGCTCTATCTCCCACAATGAACACAGAAGAAGACTAGTATAATATATTGTTTTCTTAGCTTTTTGGTCTATTTGCTTTTAATTATACTTTAAGTTTAATACCTATTATTTTTTCATGTTGCAAAGCTTAGGCAAGATCTTGGAGAGATAGAGTTGTTCAAGCACACTCACATAAAAAAGAGTAGTGGCGCTAAACAAGTTGCTATAAGAAGTTTTATTTATATAATTAATATTTTAATTATTTATTTATAGTATTTTCAATATTTTTCATTTAAAATTATATATATATGAAATATATAATCATATAAATGGCTTTTATACATTTCAACATTTATTTTTATGCTTAATTATTATTATTTTTAATGATAACAATTAAATTTATTAACTCTTGAAAATTTTTATCGTTATAGGAACATGTTGATCAACTGCTCTCCAAAATGTTTGAGCAGTCTGAAGCTAGAGAGAATGCCACTCCTTCACCCAGTGTATAGAGACACATGTATTTAAAGGTAGTTAGGGCTTAGTCGGGTGATAGGAAGGTGTATAGTGTCGGTGGGAAGGCTACACTATACTTTTCTACACTGAGTTCCACATCTTACACAATGGACTCCATTGATCAACGGCTTGAGTAAATGAAGAAGGAGCTTAATGAGAAATTGGCAGAGCAGAGTCAGCTAGTAGAAGAGCGAGAATGTTGACTAATGGATTGAGTGGCTTCATTTGTTAGCGGTCTCATGCAGAGCACACCTAAGCAAGTTCTAGTTGTTTTGACTACTACTGATGATGCAACTACTAATCTAGCTGCTCAGACATAGTCCCAGTCATTACCACCACCTCCACTACCACCTGCACCATAGTGATTTCTTTTCTTTTATATATGTTATTAGAACAATTTTTCTTTTATTATATGAATATTATATACTACATTTACATTATTTTTTTTATTAAATGTACATTATTTATATTTTCATTAAATTTTATTACTGAAATTGTCATTAACATTAATTTAGTTTATATTAATTTTAATATTAGTAAAATTTATTTAATACAATTAAATAAAAAAATTATCAATATTACATTTAGCGACTCCATAGCTATGAAATAAAGGCATCGTAGAAGGAAGAAAAGAAGAACAATGGCAAATCCTAGCAATAGAATAGCGACACTAGTAATGTGTCACTAATTTAGCAACACTAAAGGGGCATCACTATGGTGTCGCTTAGCTCGTCATCTCCAAAATTTTGTCTCAAAATTAGTGACACCAATTTTTATCTTAGTGACACCATTTCTTGCATCACCAATTTGTGACATAGTACTAAATCTTGTTAATGATAAGGCATTTAGCGATGCCTATGTTACATCACAAAGGCATTGCTAATGGATTTGGCGAGGCAAGTTTTTATCTTATGCGTCACTATTTGCTTGAATTCTTATAGTGTTTATTGTCATTTAGGGATAACGTTTTACATTTACATAACATATCATTGCTTTAGGGATATATACACTAACAATCTCCCACTTGCACTATAGCTAATCAGTGCAATTTCTAAGTCCCATCTTTTCAAGGTGAAATTCTACTTGTTGCTGACTCATTGCCTTAGTAAATGGATCCGCTATATTTTTAGCTGATGCTATTTTCTTCATAGCTATCTCATCTTTCCCAATTATTTATCTAATAATATGATAATGCCTTTCTGTATGTTTGGATTTGTGGTGATACCTTGGTTCCTTTACTTGAGCTATAGCTAAATTAATGACACAGTAGAGAGGAGTCACCGACTCAATGGTAGGAACCACTCCAAGTTCTGTTACTAACTTTCAAATCCAAATAGCTTCTTTTACAGCATCAAATGTAGCCATATACTCAGCTTCTATAGTGGAATCTACAATAGTAGATTGCTTGAAATTTTTCTAGCATACTGTTCCTCCATTACAAGTGAAAATAAGTCCAAAAATAGAATTTCTATCATCAATAACTGATCATAAGTTAGAATCTATAAACCCATTAATTCTTAAGTCACCTCCTCTATAT